>CM055429.1:10114245-10355804 GCA_029228465.1 Salix viminalis | reverse complement strand
CTAGGACCAGGCTAAGGTAATTGGTTGGTTTGACATTTTATCTGAATTAACGCAATGATAAAAATAGTTATTAATATAGTTTTAAAACCTAACTAACCAAATGCAATACTCAAGCCAGAAGTCGAGATAGCCAACCAAGGTTGATCTAAAGCAATATAAGATTAAAAGTAATAATTATTCTAGTTTTAAAATTCGACTCGATGGTCAACTTGGGGTATTCAACCAGTTTGTAGGTTAACTTGAGTTTTTGACCGGGTGAAACCAAAACAATTATTGCTCTGTTTTTTCTTACACTCGAATCAATCTAAATCTAAGATCAATCGAGTCATATCTAGTGTTTTTCAAATATATATAAAAAATTACAACCATAATTTGCTATGGTTTGATTTTTTGTGTGGTTATCTCAGTTTCGTGATCATATCATGAGCTTGACGAGTTTTCTTGATTTTCTTGTTTTTTTGTCTAAGTTTTTAATTGATATATTTTTTGTAACTTCATAATTCAACATCTTCAATATTTGATTAATTATGAATTAGGTTTTTTCATTTGTTTTGTTTTGGGTTTATATGAAGATGTCATAGTCTCGTGACTTGAGCACAGGTTTTGCGAGTTAATTTTGGTAAACTTAGGTAATTTTATTGTCTTTTTTATTTTATTTTCTTTAATTTTACCATTTAATAATGGGTTTGTTAGAAATTGATCTTTTTAGTTTGTTTTGATTTGTTTTATATGAGATTATCATGGTCTTATGATCGAGTCATGAATTTGAAAGGTTAACCCGAGTCGATCTAATATATTGTTATTTTAGTATTATTTCTAAAAAATATTGTCTTGATTTTTTCAAGTCAAATAACATTTTTAACAATTATCCAGATTTTTTTTAAACTCGTCAAATTGATCTGGTCATATTAGATGGACTCGCACTAATTTCTTTTTCTATGTAAAAGATACTAATATAACTTGCAATGTAGTGCAAGTTAATGATATAGGATTGATAACTACTAAATTAGAATGTTTAAATTATATTTAAATATTTAATATTGAAATTGAAAATCTATATCGTATACTCTAAAGTTAATTTATTTTTAAATTAAAATTAAAAACTATACAAGTGGAGTTAATATATACTGACAATCTTGGTATGGATAAAAAATTTCAAATCCCAACAACTGAAAAACATCATGGAGCTTTGACAGGTGGCATTGTCTAGATAGACAATGATGATTGCTATCTCATAATTAAAAAAAAATAACAATTTGATTTAAAAAGTAATTACAATTTTTTCTTACAATTTTGTTGTAAATAAAATTTATTTAAAAAAATAGTACAGTTTTTTCTATCCTCGTAATTCTAAATATCAAACAAACATTATTTTGTAGTATGTCTGGATTCTTTTTAATGTTTTTAATTAGTAATTGTTTTTAAAAGTATTTTTTTGTTTATATATATATATATATATATATATATATATTGAAACTAATAAATTAATAATGTTTGTAAACACAAAAAAATAGTTTAAAATAATTTTTTTTTAATATTTTAAAATGCAAAAGTACACAGCTTCTTGTGTGCAAAATATGTTGAGTTTACAATTAGCAGAACACACTTCCTTACAGAAAACTGGAATTCACTCTTTATTCACCGCAATAAGACCCATTTATAGGATCCTGAACATCATACATGCACTACTAACTGATTGCTAACAAACAATTAACTGCAATCAAACTAACTACTAACTAATCAACAACCCTAATAACAGAAATCTTTAACTGACTATAACAGAACTTCTAACAAACAATAACAAACACCCTAACAAACCCTCCCTTAAAATGAATTGATACTTGTAATCAGTTTATTCAACTCATATCACACTCATACCAAGTTGTTCTCTCAGTTTCACAAATGCGTCAAGCTTCAATGGTTTAGTCATAATGTCAGCTAGTTTCACAAATCTCGTAAAAAATGATATTTGACAGCTATATGCTTACTCCTTCCATGCATAACTGGATTCTTTGAAAGTTTGATTGTTGAGCAATTGTCACAATAGATCTCACATCGTTCTTGATTCCAGCTGAGATGACTAAGAATTCTTTGCAACCAGATAGCCTGACAAACACATACTACAGCTGAAATAAATTCAGCTTCAGTAGTTGACAATGTAATCACTGCTTGTTTCTTTGAACACCACGACACAACTCCAGAGCTCATCATGAACACATATCCAGAAGTACTTCTTCTGTCATCCAAGTCACATGCATAATCACTGTCAGAATATGCTACCACTTTACCAGCTTCTCTTCTTTTCTTGTAGCAAATTCCCAAATTTATGGTGCCTTTGAGATACCTCAAAATTCTCTTGACAACCATCATATGCAATTTAGTTGGTTTCTCCATATATCTACTCACTAGACTCATTACATACATCAAGTCAAGCCTTGAAACAGTTAAGTATATTAATCTTCCAATTATCTGCTTATATTGAGTAGAATCAACTCTTGCTCCCCCTTCATCCTTGGTTAGTTTAAACCCTGGCACCATGGGAGTTTTTGTAGCATTGCTATTTTCCATTCCAAACTTCTGCAGTATTTCTTGAGCATATTTCTTTTGATGAATGTAGATACCTTTATCATTTTGAATCACCTCTACTTCTAAGAAGAACTTCATCCTTCCCAAGTTTGTCATATCAAATTCATTCTGCATTGACAATTTGAATTCATAAAACATTACTTTATCATTACTTGTGAATATCAAATCATCCACATAAATGCTCACAATCAATAATCTTCCTCCTTCCTCAGTTTTAGTGAACAAAGTATGTTCACTTGGGCATTTCACAAACCCCTTATTGAGAAAATAGGCTTCAATTCTACTATACTAGGCCCATGGGGCTATTTCAAGCCATATAAAGCCTTTTTCAGCTTAAATACCTTTTTTTCTTCTCCTTTCTGCACATACCCCTTAGGTTGTTCTATGTAGACATCTTCTTCTAATTCACCATGTAAAAATACACTTTTTACATCTAATTGATGAACATACCAGTTGTGTCCCATCTTGCCATAGGAGCAAATACCTCCTTATAATCAATCCCATGTTGTTGAGCATATCCCAAGGCAACTAATCTGGCCTTGTACTTATCCACCTCTCCTTTTTCATTCAATTTTGTTTTGTATATCCATTTCACTCTAATTGCTCTTGCTCCTCTAGGCAGACTGGTTAGATTCCATGTGTTGTTTCTATTTATAGCTTGAATTTCACAATCCATGGCATGTTTCCATTTTGAACCTTTTACAGCTTCCTCATATGTGCTTGGATCCCCTATTTCAGTATATAAAACCAAGTTTTGCACCTCATCATCTTCGGGCAGTCCTTCCCTTGTTATATGATCACTCATCCATGCAGGTTTTCTGCATATTCTCTCTAGTGTTCTGCCTGTAGCTGCTGCACTACTCTTAACTATATCATCAGATGAACTCCCTTTGTGTTCTTCTTGTAGCTGTTGCACTACTCTTAGCTATATCAGGCGAGATCCTATTATTTTCTGATATATTTACTTCAATTGACTCCTCTCTAGGACTATCTGCTATTTCTCCCTCAGTTTCTTCTTCAGGTTCTTCATCATTGTCCCTGTCCCCCTAGCTCAAATCACTCCCCTTTACATTTGATTCTTCTTTGTACCATTTCCAACTTTCATTTTCTGCAAAAACTACATCTCGACTTACTATAACTTTCTTGGTGACTGGATTATACATCCTGTATGCCTTTGATTCATTGTTGATTCCCAGATGCACACATTTCACACTCTTCTCATCAAGTTTTTTTATTTTCTGATCAGGGATATGTACATATCCAACACACCCAAACACCTTGAAGTGTTCTACAGAAGATATGTGATTACTCCAAGCTTCTTCTGGAGTCTTGTCTTTTACAACAATAGTAGGACTTCAATTTATTAAATGTATTGTCCAATTAACAGCTTCCAACCAAAACTCCTTCGGAACCTCTTTCTCAATCATCATACTTCTAGCCAAGTTCATAATGGTTCTATTTTTTTCTCCGCAACCCCATTTTGTTGAGGGGTATATGTAGCAATGAGTTGTCTTTTTATCCCACTTGTCTTACAAAAATTCATTAAAATTCTTAGAGTTAAATTCCCCACCTCTATCTGTCCTTAGGCATCATATATTTCTCTCAGTCTCCTTCTCTACTAACATTTTGAAATACTTGAACATTGTCAGAGCTTCAGACTTTTCAATCAAAAAATACACCCAAGTCTTTCTTGTGAGATCATCTATAAAGGTAATCAAATACCTTTTTCCATTATTTGATTCAGGTACTACTAGACCACAAATATCAGCATGTACTAATTGCAATTTATCCGAGGCTCTCCACTGACCTTGCTTGGGAAAACAGTCCCTGTGTTGTTTTCCCATTAGGCAACCCTCACATAATTTTGTTGGACCCTTAAGAAGATGCAGACCCCTCACCATTTTCTTATAGGGTAAAGTCCTAAGTCCCTTGTAGCTCAGATGACCCATACGACAATGCCACAAATGTGTTTCATCTTCAGTGGTATTTTGAAAACATGTATGCTCTTCGGTATTGACAGAAGCCAGCAATACAAACATTCGGTTTGTAGACATATTGCTTTTCATAATAAGACCTCTAGATGGATGAAACAATTTACACATATTATTTTGTATCAATATGGTCAATCCCCTCTCCTGCAACTGTCCAATACTCAGCAGATTGTTTTTTAATTCAGGTATGTAATATACTTGTGTAATTACTTTTATTGTACCCTCTACTTCCATCCTAACACTCCCTCTGCCCATAACTATCATTCTGGAATTATTACCTAACTTCACAAACTGTCTAAACTCTTCATCTAGACTGATGAACCACATTTTATTCCTAGTCATATGGTTACTACAGCCAGAGTCTAAAAACCATACCTCATCCCGTTTTGCATGATGTAGCTCAACGTGTGCCATAAGAAACATCTCTTCTTCTTCCTCCAGTTCTACATAGTTAGCTCCTTTTGTCCATTCTGGGCACTCATACTGGAAATACCCTAATTTATGGCATTTATAACACTCAATTATTTCTTTGTTGAGCTGTTGTCCCCTTCCTCTTCCTCTGCCTCGAAAACTTCTAAATGAACTTCTTCCTCTTCCCCTCATTGTTGTCTCATCATATACAATTTTCAGAGCTTGATCTTCTTCTTTGTGTTCCTGCATCCTCTGCTCATGCACTAGTAAGTTGCCATGAAGTTCATCAATACTCAAGGTGTTCAGATAATTTGATTCCTCTATAGAGCACACAATATAGTTAAATTTAGAAGTCAAAGACCTCAAAATGTTTTCCAACTATTGTGCTTTGTTGTATCTTTTCTCCATGAACCTTCATCTTGTTCACTACTGTCAGAGTTCTTGACAAGTATCTGTCAATCCTCTCTCCTTCTTTCATGCTCAGTGTTTCAAACTCTTTCCTCAGTGCCTGTAATTTTGCCCTTCGAACTTTTGTTGAGCCTTGGTACTTCTGCCTCATAGAGTCCCAAATTGCTTTTGTTGTGCCGTTGTCAAGAATAGTCTCTAAGATTTCTTTGTCAATGGCTTGGAACAAGAAGTTCTTGATTCTCAAATCCTTCAGCACAACTTCTTCCACAATTTTCTTTTATCCTTCACTGGCAGTTGGACCTCGCACTGGAATTCCTTCTTCAACTAAACTCCACATTTCCTTACTTTTTAGGAAATTTTCCATCGTCATGGACCAATGATCGTAGTATCCATCGAATTTGGGGATGGATGCTTGCACGAACTGCTCCTTGTGAGACATTTTCACAGTAATCTTTCACGCACCCATTCTCTGTGTTTCACTCACTCTCTACTTCTCTCTAAGTCTCTCAGTGTTTCTCTCACCCACTCTTTGTGCTTTCACTCACCACTCTCTGTGACTTTCTTTTCTTTCTTCTCCAATCAGGCTCCTTTCAGAGGCTCTGATATCAATTATTGAGTTTACAATTGGCAGAACACACTTCCTTACAGAAAACTGGAATTCACTCTTTATTCAAAGCAATAAGACCCATTTATAGGATCTTGAACATCATACATGCACTACTAACTGATTGCTAACAAACAATTAACTGCAATCAACTAACTACTAACTAATTAGCAACCCTAATAACAGAAATCTTTAACTTACTATAACAGAACTTCTAATAAACAATAACAGACACCCTAACAAAATACCTATAAATTTAATTTATTCATGAAAAAATAGAATCTTACAAAATAATAATAAAATCTTGTAACCTAGTAGTTGTCTTTAATTTAACAATATATATATATATTGTCTTTTCACCTTGCAAACAAGCACAGCAGGAAATATCAATTTTAACACGTTTTAAATTAAAGTTGAATGAAAGCTAGTTAAAATACCATTGCAAAGGTAGGCAAATCCAACGGACAGGATCCTTGAAAAAGAGAGGACAAACTCTAGCCACCCGAATCTCCAAATGGCGCGAGCTATTTAGAATTTTAAATATTTAATTGCAACGTATATAAAGAAGTAAACCTTTTAAATTAAGTAGCATGACCACGTGAAATAAACACGATCCGATGGATTTATGGGACCCAACTTTTAAATTCATGTCCCTTCTTTCGCCAGCCTTTGCCAGTCTGGTCCCTCATCCTCTTCTTTGCTTCAACTCTCTGCGCTTCTCCATCTCCATGGTCACTACTCCACCATTCTCTACTCCAAAATGCAGATCAAAACCCTAACACTCTCTTCTCACATCCCCCCCCAGAAACCTAATCTCAAAAAAATCTCCCACCCCTCACTTCTCTTCAAGAACCCATCCTCTCTACCTTCACATCAATTTCACACCTCTCTTTCATCTCTACAAAAATCATCAGGGACCACTTCTAATTTATTGCATTGGATCCAGTCAAGAGGTTTTCAGTGATAAATCTGAAGACGAGATTGAAAATGATGGTAATGGCGGGCTGGTTTCGGTGTCTAAAGAAGAAGAGAAAATAGTGGAAGTTAGTAAGATAAGAAGAGAGGATTTCGCTAAGAAGGATATATGGAACCAAATAAAGGAGGTCGTGATGTTTTCAGGGCCGGCTACTGGTTTGTGGATTTTGTGGGCCGTTGATGAGTCTTATTTCCACTGCTGTTATCGGTCAGGGAAGCTCCACTGAGCTTGCTGCTTTAGGTTATCTTTTTTTCTTATAAGAAATCTTCATTTTTCTTTTTCAGCTTGATAAAGGCAGTGGCCCTTACGTTAATGAAGCCAGTCTTAAAATTTTATTTAGCTGTGATGACAGTTTTGCTTTAAATGGTATGTAAGGCTCTGTTTTCCTGAGTGTATCAATGTATCAATTGTGATTGTGGGTTTTGGATGAACAGGCCCAGGGACAGTTTTTTGTGATAACATGAATCTTTTATTTATGTTTCTCCCAATCGCTACTTCAAACATGGTTGCTACTTCGCTAGCCAAACAGGTTCGGACTTTTGATTAAGCTGTCGATGTTTCAGTGGTTTATTTAATGCTAAGAAATTTGATCTTTGATGGTTAAGGTCATGCAAAGAGAATTTTTTCTAGTGCCTAATACATCATGAAATTTGTTAACAACTAGATGGTGTCGGTGCAGGATAAATATGAAGTGCAGCATCAAATATCCATTTTGCTCTTTGTTGGATTTGCTTGTGGCGTCTTAATGCTTTTGCTCACACAAGTTCTTGGTTCTTGGGCTCTAACTGGTAATGCGGCTCTTCACAATTTGCACTAGTAATGCCAGTATATAGGCCATCAGATGACCTATAATCTTCTAAAATCACCTTTTCCAGCTTTTTCTGGGCCAAAGAATGCGCACATTGTACCAGCAGCTAGCAAATATGTTCAGGTTCATTCTCTTTTAAGCATCAAAATTATGCACTTTTGCTCTTTTTCTTACAAAAATCCCGGTTATTCTTGAGCATTGGGTTCAAGGACAAAAATAAAATATTCATGAAATGACTCTCCTTGCACATATATGAAAATCTAGAAAAATGTGATATTCTTGTACTTGATCTGGCTCAACTTCTGCTATTGAAGTATTGGAAATCTCTCCCTACTTAATAATCTTATATTTGATCGAATTGAATATTTCTTTGCTGGTAGATTCGAGGCTTAGCATGGCCAGCGGTTCTTTATGGATTGGTTTCTCAAAGCGTGAGGTGTAAATACAATATATCTCTACCAATCGGCTTCTCAAAGCTCAATATGGAGATTTTTTAGAATGAAATCTTGATGGCTTTCTTCTGATTCTCAGCCTAGGCATGAAAGATTCCTGGGGACCTTTGAAGGTTTTAGTGGTTGCCAGTGTCGTAAATGGCATTGGTCATTTAGTTCTGTGCAGTTTCTTAGGCTATGGCATTGCAGGGGCAGCATGGTCGACAATCGCATCACAAGTATGTTCAAGTGACATTTCACTAATTATGATTTTCATTGCTCTATTATAGGTTTTTACCTAAACTAACCATTCTTTTACATGATTAACTTGTTATTCCTCCAATTCTTCTAGCTCAACATAAATCAGTATGTGTTACCAGGTCATTGCAGCTTATATGATGATTGAGGCTTTGAACAAGAAAGGATACAATGCTTTTGCGATTTCCATTCCATCACCAAATGAGTTTTCACATATATTCAGCATTGTTGCTCCGGTGTTTGTAACGATGTTCTCAAAGGTTCGCTTTACTCTATTTGATTCTATACCATTCTGCACTCACATTTGATTATAATATGGCATTTGAGATGCTTTCATGTCTTAGGTGGCCTTCTACACTCTCATGACATATTTTGTGACAGCTATATGGGCTCATTTACGGTGGCTGCTCATCAGGTTGATTTTGCCCATGTAGAAATTAGATCACAGCAGACTTTTCCACTCTGCAAGAAGCTGATAGATATGTACATTGACAAATCTTTGCTGTTCACTTTAGGTCATGATCCAAATGTATGGCATGTGTATGGCATGTGGTGAGCCCCTCTCTCAAACTGCACAATCATTCATGCCCGAGTTTCTATATGGAACCGAAAGAAGTTCAGAGAAGGTTGGAATGTTCATATGCAGTGGTTATTTCTTTATATTTTTCACATCACTGTCAAGAGATAGAAATGGGATTATAATTGTGTTCTAATGGGTTTAAGATATGGAACAGGCTCGAATGCTGCTAAAGTCCTTGGTGATTATTGGAGCTATCCTTGGAGTGTTATTGGCATCTGTCGGACCATTTATTGCTTGGCGGTTCCCCTATATTTTCACTTCTGATCTTAAAGTAATACAAGAGGTTTGCTTCCATCTTGAGCTTTTGTTGGTCATTTCCTAGTTTTTACTACCCTACTGTAGCTTTCCATTTTGTAACCACTAAGGAAAGCTGCATGAGTTTTCTATACTGTAATATTCATATTTTACAAGACATAAACAGAGTTAAAAAGGATTTTGTACTAGCATGAAAATATAACATGACGTGGAGCTTGATATTAGTATCTTCCATCTAAATGCTTCATTGTAAATTTTAAGTAATTGATTCTTCTTTGTATTTCAATGTTGTGTCCTTGCAGATGCACAAAGTGTTGATTTTGTTCTTCGCCGCATTGTTTGTAACACCCTGCACTCACAGCCTAGAGGGAACTTTGCTGGTGGGTTTTTTACTTTTACTCTAACCTTCTGTTTAATGCTTCACACCTATGTTTTTACCAGCAATGATGAAGACAGAATCATGTTTTAATTAATGCCATTGGTGCATATTTTATGTTCTTCTTTGATCCTCATTGATGAGAAAACCTCAACGGTAAACGGTCTTAAGGCTGAAAGTTTGATAATGTGGGGCCGGAACATATACAATACCTTCGAAACAAGTTTCCTTATAGGCGTGGGACCCTTCAATGTTAATTTGGTTTAGAAAGGATATGAAGGCCATGCAAGGTTGTAAACGAGTGCCTCCGGACCAATCAATGAAGTGAATAACTAGAGGGCTTGCTTTTGGATGATTATCAATCTGGGAAAATGGAACCCTGCCTGCAAAATTCATGAAAAGGCTCACATATTGACCCTAGATCTAACTTGCTTTGACAAGTCAAAGTTTCAAGGTCATTATACCCTACAAAGGAATGCACTTGCATTGGCAACCATCGGCCCTTGTAATCTAACATTGATGTCTTTTCTGTTGTGAAGGCTGGACGTGATCTTAAGTTCATCAGTTTATCAATGACCGGATGCTTTTGCTTGGGCGCTCTTCTGTTAATGGTTAGTATCTGTTTGAAAGTGTGGTTGTGTTTGTTCTTGAAAATACTTTTTTATTTAGAAATACATCAAAATAATATTTAAAAAAAAAACATTTTTGACATCAGCACATGAAAATGATATTAAAAACACCAAAAAAAATTAATTTAAAATAAAAAAAAATACAGTTTTTTTTCAAAAAATACGTTTTCAAAATACACCGTCAAACACCCCCTTGGTCTTGGTCCTCCAATCCTACTCCATCAATTTCAGATATACCTGCTCTAATCTCTATGCATTAATATTTCCATCCAATTGTTTCTGCTGGCAGCTTGTGAGCAGTAGAGGATATGGTTTGCCAGGTTGCTGGTGTGCATTAGGAGCGTTCCAATGGGTAAGACTAACATCCTTACAGCAAGAAGTATTTACGATTACTCATTTTCATTCATTCATTTATTTATTTATTTATCCTGTTTACCTGAGAGCATAAAATTTTCCAGGCTCGATTTTTCTTAGCTCTTCAACGCCTTCTATCTCCCGAGGGCATACTTAACTCGGATCCTGCCGTCTTATACAAACCGGAGGAAGTAAAAGCTGCATAGCTTCCTGGTCTAATAATCAGTACAGGGTTGCACAAATGGAGTAAGTGTTAGAATACCTTCAATAGTTTTCAGATCATCGTTCCTCTTTGTTGGCGTCTACAGAACATAAAATGTGTACATAAATAAATAAAACTAGAAATAAAATCAAACTTGCACTGCTTATTAACATAAATAAATAAATTTGAATAAAAAGTTTGAGACAATATTAATCCTCTATTCTTAAAATAATTTATTGCTTACTTTATAGTACTAGCAATGTAATAACACTATTGTTTTTCAGGCTTACTCAGTTTTTTTTTATTTTCTGTAGCACAATAAAAATAAACAGCGAATCGAAATTTATATATTATTAGAAAAAAGTTTTGGTATTAGCAAATAAAACCAGAAACATTTGCTGAGAAACGTTTCCATTTTCACCCATGGTACACGTTATCTTTCTTATAAAAAATCTTTATTTCTTTTATTTTGTATTTAAATAAGAAATTATATAATTTTAATAAGTTTTCTACAGTTTTCTATACTAAAACTCTACCCAAGTTTCTCTATATTTCAAACTTTATGTAATAACAACATCTATCTTAGAATTGGCAGTTCATCCAGTCTATAATAAAGGTAGCCTAGGGCATATCAACCCTTAGGTTCATTATTTTGTGTAAACCAAGTAGCCCAATACCAAGAATTAAATACAACATATATGAATATATACATATTCTATTGTGATTTGTAATTACTATCCATACATAATCTTTACATATTTTCCATTTACTTAATATATATGTGTGTGCACGCCCGCGCTCACTAATAAATTATATATATCATAAAATATGAATTACATGTCCACTTAACTAGACTATAAAAGTGTTATATAAATGATATTACTATTTTTAATGAGAACACGATGGTCTTGTAACACACAATAATCTTTGCATGTTTTACCCTTACTTAATATATATAAATACATGCACCGATAAATTCTACATATTACATGCCCACCTAACAAAACTATAGAAATGGTTATGCAAATGACATCATTATTTTAACTAAGAACATGATGGTCTTTAACCCATAATAATTTGACGAGTAATTGATATAAAGAGTATTTTCATATTGCAATGCTAACTTTTTATTATAAAACTCATTACAATATTTGTATATTCCACAACAACCATTCTTTTCCTCTTTAACAATTTAAAGATTACTATCAATCAACTATTATCATAACATAACTTTAGTCCATCATGTCTCTTTTACCCATATATGATCACATTGCCTTAATAAACATGTTTGAAGATATTATTTATAATTTATATCATGTTGAAATTATATATATATATATATATATATATATATTTTTTTTCTACAAAGAAAATTTACATTCATATAGCATGTATTCGATGTAATAAGAACAATTTCAAAGATAAGAGATGAACTTTTACCTATCAATATTAATGAATATGCTCATACCATCGTGTGTCCCTCTTTAGGTGTGTCTTCTACACGCTTAATGGTAGTAATTTAATGCCAAATCTGACCATCACATACAGATATAACCACTTGAATTGGACTTATAATCATTTCATAAAAAATCAAGAATAAGACTAATTTATTCATATTTTCAATGTTCAACATGATCTAGGGTAAGTTTCTTTTTCCTCCACCTTTTAAATCCACTAATACCAATTTAGTCATGCAACCTGTATTAACTTGCATACAACACAACATGTTTTTTATTCTATCACTTTTTCCCTCAACAATATAACAACAATAACTCACATAATTTATGAACTTAAACATTTTAACAATGTATAGCAGGTTTCCCATTTCTCATGCAATCAAACAAATTTAAGACATATTTTTCAAATCTCTAAATTTTAATTTTTCATCATATAGTTATCTTTAGTACACTTTTGATGAAATTCAACAAGACATTCACCATAATTCATCAACATTTGTGGCATTGTTAAAACATTAAACAGCACATGTTTATATTATTTTTTTATATATATAAAAAAAAACTCCAATTCTTTTCATATCACTTTCATAACCTCATTTTCACCCCAAATTATCCAAATTTCTATATTACATGTAATGGGCATAAATCCCAAAAGCTCAAGAATGGGAACTTTTTAATTTCTATGAAATTAATTAAAATAAAGTGTAATGGAATTGTACATCCTAATGTAATTTTATATCATGCTTTAACATCACAACTCATCACTAATTTTATAAATTCATACAAACCCTAAAGTTGGTATAAATCCTAACTTTCATCAAATTAAAGATTTCTAATTCTAGCATGAATGAGAACAAGAACAAGAACAAGAACATAATTAAAACATAAAAGAACATGTTATAAATAAATTTCAATCCAACTTCCTCAAGCTGTTCCCCAAAACTTCACTACTTCTTCTTTAATTGTACCAACTTTCCCTTTTCAACTCCTTCACCAAAACTCTCTTTAAAACCCCCAGTAATTGTTTAAGAACTACATAAGTTCCATCAATTAATCACAAATTAACCACATATTAAGAAGGAAATAAGAGGTGAGAGAACTTGAGAGATATTTTTTAATCTTCCTCCCTTCAAAACACTATCTGTTGCTACACATAGAGGGGACAAAGTTTTAGCTTTTCATTATAAAAACTTCACTCAATAGTCTAAATAAATGTGTTTTCCTGTACTCCCTTAATTCATGAAGCTTTTCATACCTCGTATTAGTTTTGATTTTTCTAGGATCATTAATATTCTCTTAAAACATTTACGCTTATTCATTAAGAATTTTCTTGAATCATTACCATTTTTGGTTTGAATTTACACAATCAAGTGCATAGTTTATATTAACAGTCATTTTAATTTTTCTAAAGATTTTTCACCCTAATTTTTACACAAAATTCTGTTAAGAACTTATTTTACTCAATTGGAATTTATTCAAATATCAAAGGTTTTGCATATTTGGTGTTCAATTACTTTCAATATTTTATATCTAGTGTTTAAAAATTATGCTATCTATCGTGTAAAAACTAAAATGTTTACTAATCAGGATTTCTTATAATCGTGTGTTATCCAAACATTTTTTTTTTTCAATTTAACTCCATATAAGGTTATGTAATTTTTTTATTATGTTATCAATTTAACCTAATGTAATAGTTCTTTGCATGCCAAAATAGTTAAGATTGTTAATTTAACCTAATTCCACATTTATTTCAAATGGAATTGAATTCAATTCTATAGTTTAATATTTTAATTTACACATAATAATTGTAATATATTATCAATTGAATTCAAATCATATATACAATTGAATTCAATTCCATATGTGATTTGATTCCAAATATGCTAAAGGGATTCATAAAGATCTCAACTTGTCTTTCTGGCTTAGTGGTTGTTGTTAGCTTTTTTACTGTGATAATATTTTTTTTATTTTAATAACAATTATTTTTTACTTTAATGGTCATTTCACCATTGTATTTTATAATTACATCTTTTCTTTAATTTTAGAAATCATTTCATGAACAACTATTGAATGATAATATGATTAGAGAGTTTCCTTCTCTCAATGGTTGCTTGCATATACCTTGAGTTGTTGAAGAGGGATCTTGAAGTATTAAGCTTGTAGAATTAAACCTCAACTATGTGTGGGGAATGAAATAAGCTTCTCTCAAATTATATAGAATTCATGCCTAAGTTGTATATAAAGTTAATATAATTTTAAAGAAGATTCACAATAATTCGTATCTAATTGACTCATCAATTGTTGGTCTTCATTCATAAGAGGAAGTTAAATTCTTTTTTTCTCTCCAAAAAATCATAATGTATAAGAAACTCATTATTTCTTTAAAATAGAAAATAAAAAATTAATTTCAATATTGCCTTTTAGATACAAAATCAATTTATTTAGCTGGGTGAGCCAAAAAAAAATCAAGGTAAGGCTTGATTATTTGAGGCTTAGAAATAAACTAATGGTTGGATGATCGAGTGTAAACACCAAAGCTTTTTTTTTTTTTTACTAAAACAAACAATTTATTACTTTTCATTTAAATAGATACAAACAAAATCAAGAATGTCAAAAAATTCAAGAATCAAAAATCCTAAAAATATATATATTTTCTCTTACTATAATTTTTATTTGTTTTCCATAACTTTAAAGATTTGTTCAAGATTCCCCTTCAACATAAAAACTTTCTATGCATTTGAGTAGTCCAAATACCATCATGACTCTTTTTTTCTCTTTAAAAAATCCATATTAGTATATGGACTATGTTTAAGCTTGGCCTTAATGAGTAAATAAAATGAAACACCTGACAATGTCTTATCACAAACCAAGAATTACAAGATCAACCTTTCACTATGTGGCAACGAAGGGATGTTATCATCTTTTCTATCCTAATACTTTTTTAGACTATAATGTAATGTTCAGGTCTCCTTAAAATCAAATCAATGAAATAATGATGCATAAATTTGAGACAATCATAATTATTTTAATAATTTTCAAATAAGTAAAACGTAATTTTCATGTACAAAAAAACCAGAAAGGACTCAAATACCCTAAATAATCAGAGAATGTCAACCGATCCCATGAAAAAAACTAAAATACCCCAAGTCTAAGAGTTAAATTTATATGCACAGAGGGACAAAACAGTAATTATACTATTAGAATTAACATTAATATGTAATCTGTGTATACTGTTATAATACACAACCCATTGAATTCAAATATCCAGAAATTTATTTCATAAAATGCAAACTCGATCCCTGCCTCTTTCTTCCCATGCTTCTCTTCAAATCCATAAAAATCCTTTATTTTTACGTCAATCTTCAATCTTTTCATGCAAAACATCCCGATCCTTTCTCCCACCAAACTTTCAAAACTCTCTTTTGCTTCCGAATTCATGCCTTATGAAACAAAGAATCAAACTTGCAACGTGTTGCTCCAACCATAGGCAAGAACCCATCAGCAACAACGATGGTAGCAGTAACCCTTCAGTTTCAAATTTTAAAGAAGAAGAAGAAGAAAGAAAAATGGAGGGATTGGAGAAACAGAGCATATGGGAACAAATGAAAGAGATTGTGATGTTCACGGGACCTGCTACGGGGCTTTGGTTATGTGGGCCATTGATGAGTCTGATTGACACTGCTGTTATTGGTCAAGGAAGCTCTCTTGAGCTTGCTGCTCTAGGTTGTTAACTATTTAATTTTTTTTTCTTTTTACTTCAGTTAACAAATGAACTGGGAGTGAATTATTGATCAGGTTAATGTAATTATGTGTGCTTTGGGGTGGATAGGTCCAGGGACAGTGATTTGTGATTATACAAGTTATGTTTTTATGTTTCTCTCAATTGCTACATCAAATTTGGTTGCCACTTCTCTTGCTAGACAGGTTAGATTGCTGAATCTTGATCTCTTTTGAAGGGTTTTCTTGATTTTTATTGTATAATTGAGTTACCAATTATGGATGTCTTTGCTAAGTTTGTAGGATAAAAAAGAAGTGCAGCATCAAATATCTATACTTCTCTTTGTTGGGTTGACTTGTGGCTTCTTGATGCTCCTGCTTACAAAATTATTCGGGCCATGGGCATTGACTGGTAATGAAGAACTTATAAAAAAAAACTTGGCCCTCTGTCATCTTGTGATCTTCGCCTTTTAACAGAAAGAAGCACTAATTAGAAGAAAAGAAGGAAAGAAAGAAAAATGATAAAGAAAAGAAGAAGAAAGAAGCTGGTCAACGAAGTGACTGATGCATTTCTTTTCTGGATCTTTCAGCTTTTGCAGGGCCGAAGAACTTGGATATTTTGCCTGCAGCAAACACGTATGTTCAGGTTCATATTTTCTTTTCTGAAAAATGGCTGTTGTTATTACTGATAAAAAATGTCTTTCTCCGATGGTAAACTTTAAAATAATTCACCGTGACAAAAAAGGATGATAATATCTTTGAATCCTTCTCTTTTTTATTTTATGCTCATTTACTTGGAGATATCTGAGATATGATTGAAATGATATCGTGTATTAAATTGGATCTCACATTTTAAGGATAGTGATGATGTGAATTTTGCAATATTTCTTCTCATTTCTCAAGTTTCTTATTTGTTTTCAATTAATACTCTTAGTTGAACACTAATTTTACACTGTTAGTAGATCCGAGCCTTAGCATGGCCTACAGTTCTTGTTGGATGGGTTGCTCAAAGTGCCAGGTGCAACTATATCTCTCCTCTCTCCTCTCATATTCTGGTTAATATTTACTATTCTAATTTCTTGCTGCTTGATTTCATGAACTTTGACCTTTTACCTGTGAGTAACTGTCAAAGTTTGATTTTTTATGCTCTCTCTATGTTTTCCAGTCTTGGCATGAAAGATTCCTGGGGACCTTTAAAGGCTCTGGCAGTTGCCAGTGCTGTAAATGGTATTGGTGATATTGTCCTCTGCATCTTTTTAGGCCATGGCATTGCTGGGGCAGCATGGGCAACAATGTTATCACAAGTATGGAGAATATACATATTATAAGTTCTGAGTTTCCATTTTAGGCGCGCACACAAGCGTGTGTATTTTGTAAGCTCGTTCTGAATGTACACTTTCCTTCCTTCTGTATTTCCTTTTTGTCTACATGTGTTCTAGGTCGTTGCTGCTTATATGATGATAGAAGCACTGAACAAAAAGGGATACAATGGATTTACCTTCTCTGTTCCATCTTGGAATGAAGTTTTGACAATACTTGGACTGGCTGCTCCATTATTTGTGATGATGATATCAAGGGTTATATTTTATCAGATTTTATACCTACTTTTGTCTCCTTTCATTATATTTATTGATCTGCGACATTGTGATGTTTTAGGTGGCATTTTGGGCACTCGTTACATATTTTGCTACATCTTTGGGCACTAATGCTGTGGCCGCACATCAGGTCAGGCTATTCTTGTTTGTAGGTTGAACAATTTTCTGCTCCCTAGTTTCCTCTTGTTTGAAACTTATGATCAATCACTTGGTCTAGGTTATGATTCAATCATATGGCATGTGTTCAGTATGGGGTCAACCTCTTTCCCAAACAGCACAATCCTTTATGCCTGAACTTATATACGGAATCAATAGAAATTTGTCAAAGGTTAGCTTGTGCAACTGTCATATGACATTTTGGTTTTTTCTCTTTCTATGACATTTCTATGATCTCCAGTGAGATGTTGCATGTTTTGATGATTAATAACTTTTTGGGACTGTGGTTGATAATCTCACGTCTCCATACACTGTTTTATGCTGTTTATTCAAAGGTCTATTATATGAAACAGGCACGGATCCTTTTAAGTTCACTAGTGATAATTGGAGCCACCCTTGGCTTGGTACTAGGGATAGTTGGAACATCTGTTCCTTGGTTTTTCCCCAATATCTTCACCCCCGACCAGACAGTCGTACAGGAGGTCAGATCTCGTTTAACTTAGTTTTCTTTTCTGCTATTTGTCAATTTTATGAACCCTGCAATCACATATGTTGTTTATAGTGAATAGCATTACCAATTAGCTAATCACCTAGGCATGTGAATACTACCTGTTGTGCTGAAATATCATATTCTGTCAATTACATTAAATTTTTCTGATCCATTTTAAATGATCCAATCAGCAGATTCAACAACATTTATTTGTTTCGGTTCGGTACTTAACTTCTAAGTGTTA
Source organism: Salix viminalis (assembly GCA_029228465.1). NCBI lineage: Eukaryota > Viridiplantae > Streptophyta > Magnoliopsida > Malpighiales > Salicaceae > Salix > Salix viminalis. The sequence goes on along the minus strand of CM055429.1, from coordinate 10,337,276 downwards.
TTAGTAAGTGATGGATAGCTAAAACATTTCCAAACCAAATTAGCTTTAATTTATTCTCATCCATAAATCTTGATCTTATTAGTCATTAGAAAGCTCAATTTCTTTGTTTTGTTGGTAGTGTGTATCATGCATCCTCTACAAATCAATCGAGAAATGGGTGATAGGAATTGCAAAAAAAAACTTGTGGATGGAAAAGCCATTTTCAATTATGTCATGATTCTTGATATTTTAAATTTTGACTTTGCAGATGCACAAGGTTCTGATACCTTACTTTATAGCGTTATCCGTGTCCCCCGGCACTCATAGCCTTGACGGGGCATTGCTGGTATGCTTGGTTTGACTTCAATATGGATTGTCCTCCTTTGAGTTTCTTAATGAATGCATATCTCATACTTGTTTTGCGAACTAAAGATTAGTAAAGCTGGTTTTATTGGTTGATTCTTGCTCAAAACAAGAGTGTAGGCAAAGCCATTCTCAAAACATCATGGTATTAAGATTATGTTTATTTGCAGGCTGGACGAGATCTTAAATTTATTAGCTTGTCAACATTCGGATGCTTTTCCTTGGGGGCGGTTTTATTAATTGTAAAGATCTATTCCTTGGTCCACTAGCACCTATCCAAAGAAATTTCTTTGAATTTTCTATAAATTACTTGTCATTGTTACTTTTTTCTTTTCTTTTTACCAGCTTGCAAGAAATGGAGGATATGGTTTGCCAGGCTGCTGGTTTGCACTCGTAGGATTTCAATGGGTAAGACTACCATTTCCCACTGACCTGTTCCTGTGCATGTAATCAATTTTATCTCAACTCATCCTGATGCCCAAATCTAATTTTCCAGGTTCGTTTTTTCCTTAATCTGCAACGTCTTTTGTCTCCTGATGGCGTACTTTACTCTGAAGATATGAGCCGGTATAACTTAGAGAAGTTGAAAGAAGCTTAGCTTCAGAAAAAAAGAGTACAGAATCTCAGGTGTTTCCATGAAGCAAAATTGTACTTTTCTATGACGCGAACTGTAAAGCTACCCTATCGCTTGCGAGCGAAAGATCATATTGCCGTTCTTTCTTTGAAGAAGCCTGTGAGGCTACAAATACACGGCTGATGCACTGGCCGCAGCTGCGACATATATTGAGCTTATTTGGCACAACTGTTGCTGTTGTGGTTGAAGTTGAAAAAAAACAGTTTTATGAAAAGTGTCTTTAATTGCGGTTCAAAATCTTTCATCGGGGTTGATCCCTATGTATATAATTTTTATTTTTTTTAAAATATGATTTTTTATATTTTTTTTTAAATAAGACTGGGCCTGTCCCAAACTAAATGGATCGGCCTAGTCAAGTTGGGCCAAAAGGGCCCAACTCTGCTGGACTTGGGTTATGCCGAGAGCAGCCAGCCCAAAAATTCAAAAAAGGCATAAAACACACTGTTTTTTCTTTCATTCTTTCGTTCTCAATTATTCACACGTTACTGTTCACGTGAACAGTAACATGGTCGACTGTGACAAGAGGGTCAACGGCCGATACCGACGGGTATAAGAGGCCGAGGTGGTTTTTCTTGTGACGGCGGCGTTGTAAATTGTGCCGTGTGGTGGCCGGTAGGAGCTCTGGAAGGTTGCAGCACCAATTGCTGACATCGGGGCTTGCTGCCTCTGGTGTTGCTGGAGAGAGGATCAGAGGAGTTGTTGTGGAGGAGAGGGAGGGAGTTGTGGCCATGGCTATGGAGGAGAGTGGGGGAGCTGTCATGACTGCATGTGGAGAGAGGGGCAGTGGCTGTGGAGGAGAGAGAGGGAGTTGTGGTCATGGCTGCATGTGGAGAGAGAGGGGCAGTGGCTGTGGAGGAGAGAGAGGGGTAATGGTTGTGGAGGAGAGAGAGGGAGCTGTGGCAACGGTAATGGGAGGAAGCCAACGACCACGATGAGGAAAAGATGACGGCGGCAGTGGTTGTGGCTGCATGTGAACCAGCTCGTGTTGTAACCATGTTTGTCACCTGCATTCGTTTTAAAAAGCACGAAAAGATGTTTTTCAAAACGCGGTTTGAATTTAGTGGGACCCACAGAAAAAATCTGGGGTCCCGTTTGGTATTAGCAACGTTTGGCTCTGCGTTTCAATGCAAACGCAGTGTGAATCGCAAAGCCAAAGCAGCATCATTGTGTTTGACAAATGACAGTTGATGACCAATGGTTCATTGTTTAATATTTAATCGATGCTACTCTATCCTTGTATTCAACAAAAAAGTTCCTCTTATGGGCCAAGTTCGTTGTATCTGAGTTGTTTATAAAGAAACATGCACACCAAAACTCCGATGAGAAATCATGAATCAAAATGAGAAATCGAAGTTAGAGATGCTTTGTCCATTACTGTAGTGAAGTGATCAGCTACAGAGTGAAAAGTGAAGGAAGCAACCCAAGAAATGTCAAGTTAATTAATTGCATCAGCACTTGAAAAGCTGAATCTATTTTCCATTAAAAAACTGAAGGGGTCCTGAGAGTTACAAAAAAAAACAGCATCTAAAATTCAAACTCTCATTGTTTAACACACAAATACAAAGATCATGCATTTCTAAAGGGGACACGGTATCTTAGACTAAGCACTCAAAATTCTAAAGAAAGACAGAAACTCGCCGACACCAGCATATTATACCAAGTGCCCGTTTAGCATTGCGGTCCAACCTCCGTTTCAAACCATAAGCAGAAATGTGTCGTTTAGTACAGAAAAAAGCAGATTAAATTGGCATGGAACCCACCACCAAAACCGATCGAAACTGCTTATTTTCAAAACCAGGAAAATCATGTTTTTACTACGATGCAAACCTATGATCTCGACAACTTTTTTGAAGAAACAGATTAATGCATGCAGCTCACGTTTTATGCAGAAGACACTCTGCATTGTTTTGCTCCTTTGAAAGAAAACACACCCAAAGACACCATTAGCAGCAGGAGATGACGTCGACGACGACGGCCATCGAAATCGATCGCAGGCATACCAGGCACACCACCAATGGTCTCTCTCTCCACAGCGACAACTCTCTCTCTCTCTCTCCACAACGACACCTTCCAATGCTACCGCCGGACACCATCTCCGACGCCACCACCACAGGAAGAATCACCTCAGCCTCCTCTACCCATCGGCATCGACCATTGAAGCTCTCGTCGTAGTCGATCAGACGCTACTGTGCAATTCACATGCACAGTAGCGCTGCACTGTCCACGTGAAGAAGACGTGAACAATGTAGCGCATCGTTTCATGTCTTTATTTTTTAAGCTGGACTTGTGCTGGGCCTACACTTGGCCCAACCCAACTCTAACAGAGTTGGGCTTAGGCCCAATTTGGTTGGGCCTGCTCTCGACCTAGTCTGTTTTTTTTTTAATATATTTTTTAAAAAAATAAAAAAAAATATGTAGATACAGATTAGTCCTCATGGAAGGGAAATATATGTTCGTGATGAAATTGCAAGTAGTTTGATGGAAGAATAAAAAAAATATTTTTTTTTCATGAATTATTAATTACATTATATTATTATAATTATTAAATCTACAATATATATATATATATATATATATATATATATATATATATTTGTTCGTGATGAAATTGCAAGTAGTTTGATGGGAGAAAAAAATATGTTTTTTCATTAATTATTAATTACATTATATTATTATAATTATTAAATCTACAATATTTAAAAAAAATATATATACACACACACACACCCTTTAAAGTAATTTTACAAGTTAAAAGCAATATGAAAAGCTTGGTAACCAAACACATGAAACTGTTTTTCATTAATCTCAAACTCAAAAATAATTTTAACCAAACACTTCAAAATTTATTTTGAACCGCAACTAAAGTGCTTTTTATAAAACTGTTTTTTTTAAAACCTCAATCACAAAAGCAAGAGTAATACCAAACACACCCTAAAAGTTAAAGGAGGTCGAGATTTCAAATAGTAATGAATAGTGTTTTTTACTGGTCATCTAGACTCAGAGATATTATGGATTGAAATAGTGAAATTATTATTTTGCTCCCTCCGTTTACTGTCTTTTTTAGCCTTGGGTCTGAGGGTTTTTATTTTATTTTTTTTTGCATTTCTATGCATAATAAAATAGCCATAATACTCATATATAAGACAAAACAACACAATAACAGCTGGGGGTATTGAGGTTATTCCCTTTTTTTGTACAATAGCTATATACCAAAATACTTTTATATAAGACAAAACTGCACAGTAAACATTAGGGTCAGTAGGGTCATTGCATAATTGTTTAAATGGCCAAATACGTATTTACCCCCATATAAGACAACCCAGAATTGTTTGTAGAGGTGTGGTGGTAATTTAACAGTTTTTATATCAATAAATCGTTCAAACAAAATTGTCATGTTCTACAGTGTCAGCGTCATCTCTATATACTTGAAATGGAATGTGTGTGTCTTATATCCTCATCACTCAATTAGTGCACGAATCAACTCGTGGAACATACAAAAACAAGCATTGCCTACATATATAACATATGTAATGATAATTAAATTAAACATAAATTGAAAATATATATAATTAAGTATTTTATAATGTCAATGATTTGCCTTCCAATCGGTATTGATTTTGTATCCGCGGGATAGAAGTGTTGACAAGTATGATACCATGTATTATAGCGCATGTTATCCATATTTATAGGCATGCTTATAGTAATGCTCTTCGTGATCATCTTCCAAATATGGACGCTCGACATGAGCAGACGATACACCACTTGAGTATGTGACATCCTATATAACAACATTTATGATATATATATATATATATATGTTGTCGATTAGGATATGTTTTTTTAACTATATCTCGTCTCATTACACATGTTACATCTATAATATGTATGACCTTTCATTGCATTCATCTCGTTGTGCGCACAAGTAGACATTCATCGACCACATCATAATTTTTATCTAAATGAGTCTGCTTTAACCCAAGATACAAGATACTTAGTTCATTCTAGCTCGTCTAGTAATGGATGAAATAACATTTTATATGTTGATTTGTAGCTATGTAATAATCATCAATAAATTGTGTAAAGTATTTAACTCAAGGTACAAAATAATTATTTCATTCTAACTCGTTTGATAATTGATGAAATACCATTCTATATGTTGATTTGTAGCTTTAAACTGTGTAATAATTATCAATAAATTGTGTGAAGTCCAGGTGCTTCTTAGCATAGCACGTAAGAACATGTGAATATAGATGATGAAATGTTTTTCATTTACCACATGTCCAAGTTCAATTGTGTAATCCAACTACTCTTCTAATTTATTTCATAACACCTAGTTTAATAGGGGCGTTAAACCAAAAAACTTGTTACTCATAATCAAGCAACATTGCAATATGATGTATTGATCAATCCGTGCTTATTTTCAATGTAATCTAAATTGTTGGAATTCAAATTGCTCCATTTTAAATAACATCATTAGCTTCATATTTTCGTTTTACCCAATAACCATTATATTTGTAAAATGTTAATTGCATTAAAGCATAAATAGGCACTAAACGAGTTTTTTTTTCATATTTCGATTAAATTATTCTAAAAGATTAGTTGCCATATCACCATATCGGTGATCTCTATCATAACATAAAATCTATTTATTTATTTATTTGGCTTCTTTTCAAGCAATTCTTTACATGTTGGGCCTAGGTTAAACATTCTCTCATGCCATGAATTAAATTTAGGCCTAGAAGGTTCATAACACATAAGATATTTATCTTGTATGCTTACAACCTTTATTGAAAGATTATTCATTACAAGGGTTCCTATAACATTGTCAATAAAAATTGCATCAAGTTGATGGTGGTCTTTTTGGACAAATTCCAAAACATAAGTGTGTGGCACTATTAACTTTTCATCTCAAATGAATATGATATTTTATGATATCCCCTGAGTAAATACCATTTATATTTTGATGCTTGCATATATTGTAATTGAACAAATATAGAGTTTGGCCAATGGACTCAATATTTAACAGACTGTGCAATATATCATCATTTAACAACATTAAACAATTCATTTTTACTCTTAAATGTTTGGCCAACCTTGAAATCAAATCCTCTTGGCATACATCTATGATTGAGTTCCCAATATGTGAAACAACAAAACTAAACCTAGAAACATTTTGAAATTCAGGAATATGAGGAACTATCTCATCATCAACATTATTTTTATTATCAACATCACATTTATTGCTAATAGCCTCAAAATAGTCATTTTTTTATTGATCAGCAGATGTATTATCAAACATGGTATCATTTATTTTTTGCAGGAAGTCATGCGATAATATATTATTTTTATTAGCATCATCTTCATTGTCATTATGCTCCTAATAGTCAAATCTAAGTTGATTAACAAATGGATTGTCAAACATAAAATCTTTTATTCTTTGCATAAAATCATCTGTCAATAAACTATTTTTACCTATACCAACTGAATTTGAATGACTAATAAAATTTTAAACAAGTATAATTTTTATTCAACTTTTTACATACAATATCATTGTATTCAAACTAATTTGAATTAAAAAATCGGTCACTGTTTTAAAAGCACCACCACAAACAATTGATATAGGATGATACTAGTGTCCATCAATTTATGACCTCCAAGTTACTTCACTGTCAATATCATTATAATTCCATTTCAAGTCCATAACAAATGATTAATTTAATTTTTGCTCATGACATGCTTAAATTACTAGTTAATAATATTTTTCTCATGTCACTATATGTGACACTACTTTTCATATCAGGAACAATAATGTCACCATATTGACATAATATAATGACATAATATAAATATGTTATTCTATATTTTATAAAAAAAAGTTGAATTTTGGTTATTCTAATGTAGTGTTAACTAAATTGCAAATCTCAACTCTAATTGACAAAACTCATAGAAAATTCAATCAAACTCTCAAAATATAATGTTAAAGCAAACTTAACCAAAAATTAAATATAATTCATGATATCGAGTATAGTTGATATTTTCTTGCTCAATTACACTAAATTAAACCCAAATTCATAGGAAATTATATAATTTTAAAAAATACTAAATTCAACAGATTATCAACAATTCAATGGAATGTATAATTCATCATAATTCAACGACATTCATGCTTTATTACATGAGATTATTACTATTAGCCAATTCCAACAATACACGTAGAATCTTTAATTTTGCAACTAGTCTAAACTAAGCGCAACATATAATTAATTTATCTTATTTGCATGTCCAATTGTATCAAATAAACTATAATTGATTATATTCTTACATAATTTGTCAATAATTCAACAAACTATAAATTCATCATAAAGCTTGAATTCTACCTTAATAGTTATTTGATTTCAACCAAACTAAACACAAATTCATGGCAATGTAACATGCTTACCTTCCTTGTATAACTAGAAAAAAAATAGGTGGGGTGACGATAGCGACGTTGGAAATTAAAAGAAACAATGGATTTTTAACACCAAAACATTAAAAGAAGATTAGAGACTAGGATGAGTTCATTTTTTTTTTATGTTTTGCTTAGAAAAATATTATTGTTTTATGGATTTTTATTCGGTTTAACAGCAAAACATCGTTTGTCCTTTACATTGACGTATGACACCACTAGAAAGCTCTTGGTGCACTACTTCAAACTCATCATAGAATCTGGTGCTTTATGTTTGGAGGAGCCGCACACATCACCTGCAGGGCATGGTATCCTCCCACTCGGTGGTGTGTGTGGTGCACTTGCCATCAAAAAAATTTAAAAGTATCAAATCTATGTATATCAAAAGCCCTAGTTGTTGTTAACTCTAATTAACAATTAAAGAAAATCTAGAGGAAAATAACGAAAAAAACTCATGGATCCAGGTGAAAGAAAAAAAAAATACAAGGTTAGTTAAGTTATTATACTGTTAAAAAATGAAAAACCAAAAAAGTGCCCTTTTCTTTGGGTTATAATTTTTGTATATGCAGAGTAAAATAGTAATTTTATTGTTCAATAAAAATAGAAAGAGACAAATCTATCCTTATAAATTTGGGTGGTGAACTAAAGGGAACCATGGTGTGATGCCCTCTTGTGTTGGATGAGGTGAAGAATCTTGTATTAGTTTCTTTGGGTTATAATAATCTTGTATTTATTATAAAGAGACATTCCTAGAGAGAATGTGGAGAGTGGAGCCGGACAACTCGGAGAGATTTTAAGACCAAACTCAAGCTACTTCTGCCAATCCAATTGCAGAAACCCAGTCGATTCAACCTCGACAAATTCGGGATGGGATTGAGCAACTTTTTACAGGAATATATCTGGTGGTTAAAAGCTAGAAGTGGAGCTCTTGCCCCACATGTCAAATGATCAATCATGCCTTGGGAGCACGTGAGCAGCTTGTATGGAACGAACATGGTGGAAATGACAGACAACTACTTCACCCCAGGGTCACAAATCATACAAGACATGATCAAAAGAATCCACAATCATATACTTCTCTTTAGGTCCACATTAAAAGTTGCGTGTGCCAATCAAGCCTTACAGAAAGTTGTGAATTGCTAACGCATACATGTATCTTATCCATAGTTGTCTATTTCGTTTTGTTTTGGTTAAAATGGTTAAAATATTTTGTATCAGTTAAGAAAATAAAACAAAACAACATCGTTTTTATCTCGGTTTAAATTCCCGCTCGTTCCAGATTTTTCTGGCCAATACCAGCCGAAACGTTCCGGTTTTGTTCCCCCTGTTTCGGCCAAATAGTATTTTTTAAATAATAAATAATTTTAAAATATTAATCATATATGTTAATCTGACCATTAGATTGAGATGAAATTTTAAAAAATTTAAACATGATGAATACAACGACATGAGGGAAAGGAAAAAAAGAAGACAATTGAGTCCCATTAAAATTATCAATATCATTGATAAATTATTGACGAGATGAACCTAACAATGTCAATAAAGATCACAACGATGATTTGAATGGACCACACAAGCATTCTATTAACAAATGAATTCTAACACCCTTACATGACTCGTGTGCCTCATTTTGTTCACCTTTTGTTATATTATTTAATGTTGTTGAATTTATCTTATCGAAATTATTATTATTATGGTATTGATAATATAGTCCTTGAAGTTGCGTTGTGTCTCTATATCTTGTTATTTTTTAGTCACATTAAAATTATCAAAATCATTGACAAGATATTCACAAGATGAACCCAACAATGTCAATAAAGATCACTAATGATGATTTGAGTCGACCACACAAGTATTTTATAAATAAGTGAATCCTGTCAATATTTTATACCCTTAGACTACTCGTGTGACCCCCTTTGTTCACCTTTTGGGATACTATTTAGTGATATTGAATGTATCTTGTCGAGGTTAATTTTATGTTATCGATAATGTAGTTCTTGAAATTGTGTTGTGTCTACATATTTTTTCTCTCCTCTCTCTTTACAAATTACAGGGAAGAGAGAGAAGAGAAAAGAGCATAAAAAAATTAATATTGGAAACACATCGAAGCTCCGATGATGTCACTATCAATACCATAAAAAAAAAATCTAGACATGATGAGTACAACGACAAAGAGGAAAGGAAAAAAAAAGACATTTGAGTCCCATTAAAATTATCGATATCATTGACGAGATATTAACGATATGAACCTGATAATATCAATAGAGATCACCAACGATGATTTGAGTCAATCACGCAAGCATTCTATAAACAAAGTGAACTTTGACACCCTTAAACTACTCGTGTGGCCAGTTTTGTTCACCATTTATGATGTTATTTAGTGTTATTGACTTTATCTTGTTGATGTTATTTTTATGGTATTGATAATATAGTCATTAAAGTTGTGTTGTGTCTTCATATCTTTTTTTTTTCTCTTCTTTCTCTTCACAAATTACAGGAAAAAGAGAGAAGAGAAAAAAACATATAAAAAAGATATTTGAAACGTATTGAAGCTCTGATGATGACATTATTAATAGCATAATAAAACCTAGACATGATGAATATGACAACACCGAATAAGGATACTAACAATGAATAGAGTGATGTGCACTAGTTGTCCATATGTATTAGGGATCATTTGTTTTTAGACTACTTGTGTTGCCCACTATGATCACCATTGGTGACCTTCTTTGGTGTCGTTGGATTCGTCTCTTTGATATCTTTTCTGTGGTATTAATGATGTCATCATCAAAAACTTGATGTGCCTCCGAGATTTTTTTTTCTTCTCTCTCTCTCTCTCTCTCTCTCTTATTTTTTTTATTAGTTTTATGTCCAATAATTTTGCAAATGAGAGAGTTGCGGATAACAATTACGACTCACAAATGTTGTGATTTCATAATTGCGATTCACGACTCTTTTGAGTGGTGTTATTTTCGAAATACTTTTTTGCACTTGTGTTATTTTATCATCTTTTTCTTTATTGTGATAAAATACCAAAAACAACCTTATTATTATTTTATTACTAGGTTTCATTCAATTAACTATAAAAAAGGCTTTTGTGTTTTCCTATGGCATGTGAGGAGAAACATTTTGAATTCAAATATTGTATAGACCATTTTGTCCTTCATTGTACTTAACAATTACTTTGGCAACAACAATAAAATCATCTTTTTCAAGTTATTCAAATGTTATTTGTCAATTGATCAAGAATAAGTTGGTTGTTTGTTGTTTTTTGTATACATTAAAAATATCTTATTGTCATCGAAAGCTAAAAAATATCTTTTATTCAGGAATAATTGTATCTTTTCTTATTTATTGCATAATAAATAGAAATGTAAGATAATAATGTGATTATCACTGCTAGAAATTAGGTACCACTTCTAAGTTTTTGTGTAGCCATGTTTTTAGTGGCTAGGTCAATATCCTAATAAAATTCTTAATTTTTTATATTAAAAATATATAAAGATGTGATATTGAACTTCTTGAAATAGAGGTATTGATTAAAGCCTTATTTAGTATTATGATTCATCTATGTGTTTTTTTTTTAAATAATTTTTATAGTTTCAAGTTATTATTTTTATATGTTTTTGAATTGATTATATATATTCAAATAAAAAAAAATACTTAAAGAGTAACCTACAATATGAAATTATCACTAATTATTTTGCTAAAAAATCAGTAACTAAATAATCATTTACTCTTTTTTTTTGTTGAAAAAAAGGCAACATAAATTCTCCTAGGTGACGGACGCTACATCGTAGCAAGTCTCCTAAAAAGCTTTATTTAATTGATGTCTCATTTCCCTGCGGCTTCTATGTGATGACATGGAATTATAACTTCATGTTTGGCATTGCTATTGAAAAATACTTATAAAAAAATTTAGTATTTTTAAATTATTTTAATGTGTTGATATCAAAAATAATATTTTAAAAATTAAAAAAAATATTATTTTAATATATTTTTAAACAAAAAAACACTTTAAAAAACAACCACAATCATAATCTTAATACACTTAACCTGACAATATAGACTGAGTAGACCTGACAATATGGACTGAGTAGACGGTTATATGGACAGTGTATCGCCGTACTGTCAGACATTGTCCAGACAAAATAACATGGGAATTGATTGCGCATTTTGCTTTTCATGCACATAATTATTATTTTTTATTCTTAAGGTGTAATGCGGACAAGAATATAAATTGCCAGCTGAATGCTCCCATCATCGCTCCGAGTCTCAGCGTTCTACAATTGTAATTCATATAAATAGATTTACTTGGAGTTTTGTTAGAAAAAAAATAACTTTAAACTTTCCTGAAAAAGATATTTTTAAATATATTAAATTGATGTCAGAATATTTCCTTAAAACTTCATAATCAAATGACATTTATAATCTTTAGAAAAAAAAATTATTTTTACACATACAAGAATTTTCATCACAACAAAACAAAAATAAATAGTAAATATTATTAAAGCAATTGTATATTTTTATGGATGTGTTTGTTAATACGTTTCAAAAGTGTTTTTTAATTAAAAAATATTTTATTTTTTGCTTGAATCTTTTTTTTTCAAATCGTTTTGATTTGTTATATATATATATATATATATATATATATATATATATATATATATATTTGAACGAAAAATATTTTTTAAAAAAATTCTATTATATTCTCGAATAAACTTTAAAAATAACCAAGGATGTTTTTAAATATAACTTTTTGATTTGAAGTATGTTAAAATAATATTTATATATATATATATATATATATATATATATATATATATATAAAGAAAAAAATGTTTTCAATATTAGCACATTAAAAAATTTAAAATTACAAAAAAATAAAAATAAACTACAATACCAAACAACTCATAAATTAAATCAAATTGAAGAGTACATCTCATGAAAATATGTGTGTTGTTATGTCACAGGGAGTTGTTATACTAGCCCTTATGCTATAATATGAATTTCGGTCTTCTATAATTGCAATTCATATAAATAGGATTACTTAGAGTTTTTTTCAAAAAAAAATTAAAAAAGTTTAAACATTACCGAGAAAAAATATATTAAATTGATGTCATAATATTTCCTTAAAATATCATAATCAGGGGACATTTATGACCTTTTGACAAGAATATATTTGTATACATACAATAATTTTTATTATAACAAAACAGAAATTTTGTTAATATTCTAACTATAGTTTATCCATGATTCAAAATAGTAATGGATGAAACTTCTTAAATAAGAAAATTACAATTCTATTATTACATGCTTCAATTATAGAAAATTTATTGACATATCCTAACACATAATGTGATTTTCTATGCTCAATTACATGCATATAGCACATGTTTTTTTTTATTACACCACAACTATGAAGATTATTGTCTATTTTTTAAATAGAAATTAAAGAAGAAGGTAAATCATGTGTGTTTTTAACTATAGCAGTAAACACAGATTATTGTGGATTGTAATAGTGTAATTACTATTTTTGCTCCTTCAATGCATAAATTTTAAGTCTTGGACTCGAGGGTATTTTAGACTTTCCCATGGAACAAATTGGTATTCTCTAATTATTTAGGGGTATTTGAGTCATTTCTGGATTTTTTACATAACAAAACTACTTCCTTACTACCAGACAACAAATAGTTGACTGCCTAGGAGTATTTCTGATTTTTTCATTGTTGTGAACAATCAAATAATCATATTACCCTCAAATAAGACTAAAATCAAGAGTTTTCGGTGGGGGTGTTTCAAATTTTCCTAAAAAGTAAAAATACAGATATGCCCCCAGAAAAGAAAAAATCCAAGACTTGGTTGTAGGGTTTTTTAAATAATTTTATATATTTTTAATTATTATTTTTGCAAAAAACTGTATGCACGTTTGCCTGACATGTTGACGATTTTCTTCCTTACGCTCCCTTCAGGCAACGCGTGCAACAATGTATGGTGGTGAAAAATTTTCATCCGGTATCTCACCAGATGCGTCACGATGCTCTCTTCCACGTGGTGATGCACGTGTTGCCTTAGGATGACCGGAAACGTGATGGTGGTCAATTGATCATTTTTTCCCTTTTCACTCTTGTGCAGAGTAATTACAAGGAAGTCCCATTGATTTATGGTTTTTTCATTTTAGTCCCTTGTCTTTTGATTGTATTTTTCCTTATTTATTTTATAGAAGTTTTGATTCAATTTTATCTTTCAATTGAAATTGATTATATATTTTTCTTTCATTTTGGTCTTTATTTTCTTTAATTCTTGGGTTTGGAATTGAATCCCTTAAGTTTTTTTGGTATAGAAGTTTGGATTTATTTCAATTTTTTCTTTTGATGGAAATTAATTGTATTTTTTTTCATTTTGGCCCTTATTCTTTTAATATTTTATTTTATTTTATTTTTATTGCTTTATTTTATTTTACCCTTTTTAAATAGTCCTTATTTTTTGCTCATGCTTATATGTATATACTCTTAGTTTTTGTTTTTAATTTTTATTATTTTTTCTTTTGTTGAGGTTATGTTTTTATTCAATTTAGTCCTTAAATTTTAATTTGTGTTGGTGATCATTTGAAAATTGATATTTCTTCTTTTTTTTCTCTTTGTTCTTTTGTTTATTTTTATTTGTTCTTCAAGTCAAATGATTTTTTAAGCTAATAATATTTATTTTTGTTTTATCATTTATTTAATTTTTTTTGTTTGCTCTTTTGTTAAAGTTTTTAGATATTGTTTTTTGTATACTTTATGGTAATTTTGTTATTTTCATTATTTATGCAATAATAATAATAATAATAATTTTAGTTTTTTTCTTGCTTGTTTTTGTTAAAGTTTTTGAGTCTTTTTATTGTTCTGGGTGATTTAATAATTTTTATTGTTTTAGCTGTATTAATAATAATACTTTTAGGTGTTATAAGCATGGTAATAATAGTGACATTATTAATCATAATGATAATAGCAATAGTAATTTAGTGTAATAGTTATAATGCCTATGGTGTTAATAATTATGATTTTGATGATAATAATAACAATAACTCATAAACTAATATGAATAATATTAATAATAACAAAAAAAAAATAATGATAATAATACTAGTTATAATTTAAATGATATTAATAAAAATAATGATGTTGATTATCGTAATGATTATTGTCATAATAAGGACGATGATAATAACAATAATGAAGATAACAACAATAGTATTTCCAATAATAATCATAATATTGATAATTTACAATAATGATTATAATGACAATTATAATTATTGTGACAATATAACAATCATGATAGTTACAGTAAGAATAATAATCGAAATAATTCATTAGTTGATGATGTATTCGTTAAAAAATGGCTTTTATAACTTTTAATGTATGATATTTTAAATCTAATACAATGTAAATAAAAATATACGAAGCCACATGTAGACAAAATGGACAAAATATTTGGGGGGGATATGATCCACATTGAAAAAAATATACGAGCCAGTTGTTGTGCGCTTCGCCATAGACATGACCAAATTTTTAACATGTAAAAAAAAATGTAATGGGTGCTAGATTTTTTTTATGTTGCTATACATCCGCACGAAATAATCAACCGAGACAAAAATTTTATTAGGTAATGTCAAAAAACTAATTATAGGATATTTTTTTACACTAGTGTTAAATAATATAATTTTAAAGAAATAAGGTAAAAAAAAAATTAAAGACAACATTGAGTTACGAGATTTTTAACGAATGTAACATCGAATGATAAATTATTGAATTTGAAACATTATATACACAGAAGCTGTAAAAATTAAATTTTAATAAATACATTATTGAATGATAAATCATTTCAATTGTTATTCTTATGATTGAAGGCAAAAAAAATATTATTAGCATAAGAAAATATTATTTGATTTGAAGAACAAATAAAAATAATTAAAGGACAATATAAAAGGATAGAAGCAAAATTTGTATTAGTACCATTATGAATATACTTATTATAATAGATTGAATTATAATATTTTTTTTTTAAATTTGGGGGAAAGAGCAATTTTTTCTTCAATTTTGGCTTCTAATTTCTCCTCTCTCAGCCCATAAATTTCTCTTCTATTTATACTTGTAGAAAAAGGGTAATTTAGTCTTTATTGAAATAAAATCTCAGATATTGGTTTAAAGCATAGCCATCCTAACTTTTGGCTCAAAGTAAGTGTCATAAGCTACGATAGATTACAAGAGTTGTCACTTTTGGGGTTGAACCAATGTAGTATTCTGAAATTAATTAAAAAGGAAAATACATGAGTGCCCTTGGTGGCTTAGAAGTAGGTGTGTAAATAAATTAAGGGTAGGGTAGTAATTGCATAAGCTTATAAATATAAATAGAAGAGAAGAGAAGAGAAAAAGAAAAAAAGAAGAAGAAAGGATTAGGTCTGAAATTGAGAGAGAGAATCGGGAAGAGAGGAAGAAAGAAGAAGAAGAAGAGAAAAGAGGGAAAGAGAAGAGGAGGAGAAAAGAAGAAGGAGAAATAAGTTGTTAAGGTAATGTGTGTGTTTTATTATGTATAAATGTGATTATTAGTTATGATTTTTGCTTGTATGGGTTGTTAAGGTTTGAGAATTTTATTTGGGTTTGATTGATGAATTAAGAGAGATGTTAAGGGTTTGAATGTGTTGGGTAATAGTTTGATTAGTTTGATTGTAGATGATTTTTGAAGTTTTGAGATGTTTGGTTTGAGAAAATATTGAGAAAAAATGGTGAAATAATGTTGATAAATTCGAAAATCCTTTGCTGGAAATTCTGGGTTGAGGTTGAAGATGAAAAAAAATTCATTTTGGTCCTTTTTTGGTGAAAAATTTCAGTTTAGTCCCCGAACTTTGGAAAAAAATTACAGTTTGGTCCCCTGGAATGAAATTCGAGATCCTGGACAGAATTGAGGGATGAATTATGGACAAAAATTTCAGTATAGTTGTGAATTTAAGAGGAGTTCAATTTAGTCCTTCAATTTGGTAAAATTACGATTTGGCCCCTAAAAAATATTAGAAAAAATTCAGAATGGTCCCTAGGTGAAATAATAGCATTTAAGATTGGTTTGATGGATAATTGAAGTTAATTTGATGGATTATTATCAATTTTATGAGTTAGGTATTTGGAATTAGATTTTGGAAGAAACCTTTGATTTAGGTTTTACGAAGAAATGGATAGTTGATTCAAAAACACATAGGATTATGATTTGAACTCTTAGATATGTTATTAAAGGTATTTTACTTCTTTTGAGTCATTTCTTGAGTATATCTTCTTTTATATGTTCAGATAATCCCGACATTCAATCGGCGGGACATCAATAAGGTTCCGTCAATATTCTGCTTTTGAATTTCGATCGCTTTTGAGTCCGGTGAGTGAATAACATTTAATATGCATGAGAAATAGTATAAATATTTGAATTTGTTAGTATGAATTGGATTATGCTTTTTGGATAATATATACCTTGATTATAGTCTTGATACGATAAAGCATAATCATTTGTTGAATATCCGTTCTTGATATGAGCCCATATCTGTTTGTGAATTGATAGCTCTTCATTTGATTGATATCATGAGTTGAGCCTTGAGATATGAATATGTTTGTTTGAATATCAGATATGCCTATGGTATGCCAGTCAGAATACCCATGCTAACAGGGGTAGTGTTAGCCTTTGTGCACATCGTATCCGAAACCCTAGTTGGTCGGGAGAGTCACCAACCCTGTGTGGGACTGATCATCCCACAGATGCTGAGCCTCATGCTCATTGCATTCTGATTTTTTGACGAGCTTTACCTATACATTCTTGTTATGACCTATTTGAGAAATTTGTTGTAAGAACCTTGAGCCGATTTGATATTATACTTCTCTTTGCTATATTATCTCATATGTGTATATTGGATATTATCTACTCACTGAGTTGTTGAACTCACTCCCTCATTATTCATTATTTTCAGGGTCGTAGCTTGCTAGCAGGTCATTTTTGTCCAACTCTTGGAACCTGCTATTTTGGTTGTATTTGATATTTTTGTTCATATGTCTAGTTAGTGCTCCACAATTATAACTGTATGTAATCAACTCTTGTATAAAGATAATGGAATTATGTTATAAAGTTTACTTTGTTATTTCCGCTGCGTTGAACTCTGAATATGGATGATAAGTTTGTGTGTAAGTTTGGGTTCGCATAGGTATGGAACCTTGGAGGGGGACCATGCCTATGTGCCGGTCACGGATCCGGGAATTGGGTCGTGACAACCAACGTGCGCGTGGTATCAATCAACAAAAACTGACTATATGCTAGTATATTCAAGAATCAGGAGATCACTTTCGTGCAAGTTTGGTAAAATTTGATGAAATATAAAGGCAATAAATATGCTTGCAAAGTTGGAACCAATGCATTTTTTTGGCAAAAAGTTTGGGGAAGAAAATGAATAGTGATCAGACAACACGTCGCGTAACCCTTTTTTTTCTACCAAAGTTCAGTTTGGTCCTTTATCTTATGACGACTCTAATCTTATTGCAATCACTCCACCCCCTCAATTTCAACCAATTCACTTGGTAAAAAAAATAAATTTTATTTTTGAAAATTCTAATATTCTCAACTTAATCAATTAAGCTCTTAATAAAATTATTTGACCCATTTAAAGTACAATTAAGCTCTTATACTAAATTAAATCCTTCAATTGAACCCTAAATTAACTCTTAGACATAATTAAACTTTAATCTGACCCATGATCAAATCAAGTTGTCCTATTAAAAATTTAATCATATATTGTGACTTAATTTCTATACAAATTTATCTGATAATTATTTATTTTAGATTTGAATTTGTATTTGTTTATTTATTTATTTTTGGACACATTAAAGGTACGGTCGAACTTTTGAATCCATCCAAAATCACCAATTTATTTTTTTCATCACGTCAACCTTTTTTTGTTTTTATTTTATTTTTATATCAAGTAGATTTTGGGGATAACCCAAAATACTTTTTTATTTTTATTTTATTTTTCACTTCAACACATTAAAATTATTAAAAAAATATTTATTTAATATATTTTTAAAATGAAATATATTTTCAAATAAAAAAATAAAAATAAAAAACGTGTTAAACACTTTGTAATATGATTACATACACAAGATGCGGTCTCATATTAGAATCATGTCCATGTCAATTTATATATTTTTCATTTTTTAAATTACAACTATAATCTTCAAGTGTCTGTATTTTTTACACAAACCACGATCCGAAAAAGAAATGTGGTGAATGAAATATCTGCAACTTCTCCTTTATTTCATTTTCTTATACATACATATATACACACACACACTTTAATTTTTCTTTACTTTCACTATCGAATCCTCCCATTTCATGTCATCACGACACGAAATATGATCTACCCCTAAGTTGACAATTCGCCATGTTACATCACCCCTCCATTTAACTTATATAATGCGTTAAATTACAAGTAACCCATATGATACCCAAACCACGAAAATAACGTCAAGATGTGAGCTCCACGAAGCCAGGGGGACCAAAAATAAATAAATAAAGTTATTCAAGAATGGCGAGGGCGTCCGCAAACCGGATTTATTTATATCCATTCGTTTATTTATTATTTACCACTTATTTAGATAAATGAATTTAAATATTTCATAAACTTGTTATTTATTATACAATAAAAAATAAAATTACTAATATGTATCTGTGAAGTATTTATACGTATATTAAATTATAAAATGATAAATATTACACACACATATTTTTTAGTTAATATTGAGATATACATATATTATATTGCATTAAAAAAAAAGTAAATATTATACGAATATATCTATATAATATAAATATATGTTATGAGGAGGTTAGAGCGAGTTTTGGAATGCATATAATAATATTTATACCTTAATAGTTATTCATAAAGTAAAATAATTATTAAAAAATATTTATTGAAAATATTCACCGAATTTGTATTAAATTATTGTTACTGAAAGCATGTGTAATATTATAATAACAATTATATTTTAAAATGTTTTTTTCTTATAAATATACTAAATAATTTTATTTTTAATATAGAACATCAAACTATTTTTTTTAAATATATATATTCAAAATACTTCCATCCATCCACATAAACAAACACAAACGGCTCCAAAGTCCCAAAGTCCAAAGTCAATCACCTCTGATCCTGTTTTAAAAATCTATAATTAATTATTTTGTTTGTTTCACTGATTAAACTCTGATTGGAGACTATTTGTCCGTTCTTGTGTCCGTATAATTTGTGGGAATCATCATCTCTCTATAATATAATTCCCGCTCATTTTGTTTCCTTAATTTCAAACAATCCCTGCTGCGCGGGTCCAATTTATACTTCCACGCGCCTCCCTTGCCACGTCATCCTACACAGTAAATATTTCTCACCCCCTTCAGAAGAATAAAAAACACTTTGATAGCACCGCTTCGCATCTGTAATATATTATTATTGTCGAATGTAACCTCAAACGGTAAAAATACGCAATTAAGTCCCTGGTCCACGGCTTTTCTAGCAATGTCTATCCTTCCATTTATTTTCGTGATATGCCATTCGTCCATTATGTCAGAAATTTTAAAAATCCAGCACTGATATTGTATTTCAGAAATATTTTTTAAAAATGATTATTTTTTTATTTTTTTATTTTAAATTAATTTTTTATATTTTTAGATTATTTTTATGTGTGCTGATGTCAAAAATATTTTTTCAAAAATAAAATTTTAATACATTTTCAAACAAAAAATATTTTTAAAAGCAAATTCAATCACACTCCAATTAAACACTTAGAACAATAGACTGTGTATACCCTTGTAGTCATATAAGTCGTGTACGAGGTGTTTGGATTTTTTGAAACGATTATTTTTTAAGATAATTTTTTATTTGAAAATATTTTTTTAATATTTTTTATTTTTAACATCAATATATTAAAATTATTAAAAAATATTAATTTAATATATTTTTAAACTGAAAATATATTTTCAAATATACAGAAACAAAAACAAAAACAAAAACACTTTGTAATATTATTACATATACAATATTATTAGAATCATGTCCATGTCAATTTACTGATGATATAACGAAATCAATAATCAATCACTGTTTGTAATTTCACTTTATATTTAAATCAATTATCAATTCTTAAGATTGTATAGATAGGCTTGCTATCGCCACCTTTGGATTTAACATTTGATAGCTATATTTATTTAAACACCTTTGCTATATTTTTCTCTCAAGCCTCTGACTGCAGAGAATTTAAATACAGGCCCAATATGACAGAAAGACAACACTAAAGGGACGTAAGAAGTCATCAAATTCAAACCCTAAGAAATCACAACGAAAATTTTAAAAAATAAAATAAAAATTGATCCCCCCTTATAGAAATTAAAATCAACTCCTCTCTCTCCTCCTATGCTCTGCAACTCTCTGTCTTCAAGTAGAAGAAACAGTCTCTCTCTCTCTCTGTTTCTTCTCTACTTTTACTCCTCTCTCCACCTTGCTTAAAGTATCAAATCCATTAAGAAAAAGACCACTCACACAATGTTACTCACTTTTTTTGCAGCAGATACCATGTGACCTCACCTACTCACACTCTCTATTTCCTCTCTCCACACTTCCTCACCGAGTCAGCTTCCCCTTGCTGATTCACGGACTCAACTCGACTATACTCAACTGAACTGAACCGGATATATCATTTTATTTTGTTTTGTTTTTCTCCCGGAATGGCGTCATCTTCTAGAGCGAGAAGCAGCTCTCCATTCTCGCATCGAAAACCGTCAAGCCCTTACTCTTCAGCTTCTTCGACAGCTTCTTATAACAACACGCTAATGCCACGTTCGTGCTCGGCTTCTGCTTCTTCATTTTTCGGTTCGCGATCCGTGACGCCGAGTCGAGATCGGTCTGACTCAATTCACTACGGTCTCTCACATGGCGCCAGTGGTTATGGTGGTAGTCTGACTCCAGTCGGGGTCGGGTCGGAGGAGTTGATTGCTGAACCTATTGATCAGCCGAGGAATGGTGGTGATAGTATTTCGGTTACGATTCGGTTTAGACCATTGAGGTAATGGAAGATCTGAGGGTCCAGGACCAGATCTTGAATCGGTTTTGTAATTTGAAATTTTCTAGGTATTCTGATTGGCATGTGTTTGGATACAGTGAAAGGGAGTTCCAGAGAGGAGATGAAATAGCATGGTCCGCGGATGGAGATAAGATTGTTAGGAACGAGTATAATCCAGCTACTGCTTATGCATTTGGTAATCAATTATTGAATTTGAGTTTCTTAATTATTTGAGTTAATGTAAATGTAAATGCGAATTGATTTGTATTGGCAGACAAGGTGTTTGGACCGCACACAGCCTCTCATGAGGTGTATGAGGTTGCTGCAAAACCTGTGGTCAAGGCTGCAATGGAAGGTGTTAATGGTATGGTATTGATGGAGATTCGGGTTTTTATTGAGAATCAAGTAGCATTTGTTTACTCTAGTATTCGTGGTTGATTAATTAATGCTCACTAATTTCGAGTTTTTCTGACAATGCAGGAACTGTTTTTGCATATGGTGTTACTAGTAGTGGAAAGACACATACTATGCATGTAAGATTAGTTCCTCCCGTAACTTTACCTTGGTGTAGTTTTTGTTAGGAGATTTACTCCAAATTTCCCAATATAGTAAAAGATGATTATGATTGTAGTTATGAATCATTGAAATTGTCAGGATTACCCTTATTTAAAATCACAAGTTATTAATTAAGCTATAGTGATTGAATATGGTAGTACAGGCAAAGTGCTTTGCTGATACTTTGTTTGCATCAAAAGAGCATTTATTTTTGGAGAGGTCAATGGTGATCCATTTTATTGATGGCTACTTTTATGTATCCTGTAACTCCTCATTCTACTAGATCTTACTTTGTTATTTGCAAAATGCTATATTGAACGCTCAAAGCACAATGATTTGATGATCTGTTGAGGAGTATTACTGAGGAACTGGAAGGTGTTGGTCATTTTAAAGTCCCCTTTGTATGGAATACAAATACTCTCAGTTGTTGCTTCCATAGGTTATCCCATGGTTTCCCTCTTTCTCTTATAGCCATATCTATAACTTCATTTGATGCTCAAACATGTTTATTCATCTTATTATATCTAGGAATTAGGATCACATTACTGAAGTATTTTCAGAGACATGGTAGTTTCATCCTGCACTGTAATTTATCATTGGGGTCGATTCTTATGTTATGTATTATTTGGCACATGTGTAAACATGTCTATCTTGATGTTTTCCTGTTGTTCTGGCTAACTTTACTTGTTTTAGTTCCTTATCACTAACAAGCTTTTCAGCTCTGTTGTTTTTGACTTGTTTATCATAATCATATATGCAGGGAGACCAAAATTCTCCTGGTATTATACCACTTGCCATAAAGGATGTTTTTAGCAGTATCCAAGATGTAAGTATTTTGGAAATATACTCTCAATATATTCTCCGCAATTCTGGTTAACTGTGTATTGCTTGTCTTTCATCATCGAAGCATCTGAATGTGTGTGCATGCTTATGGGCGGTTAGCACTGTCATTACACTTAAAATATAGCTAGGTATCATTGTAACCCTAATTTGTTTGTTGTTTTTCCCCTATATTTAATCTTTTCAATTATCTACTTGTTGATCAAGTATGGATGACACTGCTTTCTCACTTCAGTCTCCAGGAAGAGAGTTCCTACTACGCGTTTCCTATCTTGAAATTTACAATGAGGCAAGTGTTACTATAGTATAAATTTGAGAAACAGCACTTGAGTGTACCCACATCAAGTTGAAACTATTATCACCATCTTAATGAAAGTTGCCTGATTTATGCTTTGACTTGTGCTCGTGATATCAGGTGATAAATGACTTGCTTGACCCAACAGGTCAAAACTTGCGTGTCAGGGAAGATGCACAGGTGTTGTGCTTAGCTTTTATGGATTTGCTTATAAAGCTTTGTAGCATGAACTTTCTTACCATGAAAATAAAATTATTTAATGGATCTAATATATGTTGGTCTATAAAAAATATTGTACTAAGTTTTTCAGGGCACTTATGTTGAGGGTATCAAAGGAAGAAGTGGTTTTATCTCCTGGGCACGCACTTTCTTTCATTGCTGCTGGAGAAGGTACCCTGTATATGTATACCCATTTGATCTTTTCCTGTGTGTTTCATGCAAGCTTACTCCTTAGTTTTTGATTGATATTACAGAGCATCGCCATGTTGGTTCAAATAATTTTAATCTGTTCAGCAGCCGAAGTCACACCATATTCAGTCTGGTAAATAGTACATAAGCTGATGAAATTGAGCATTCTGGTAGTAGTTAGCATTTTTTATACATTTTTTATGGAGTATATACCAAACTATTGGTCGGAAGTAGCCATATCTTAGTCTTCACCACCTCAATTGTTGCATCATCTACTTCAGATTCTTGTCATTCTTTCTGCCTTTTGTGTTTAATAAATTTCGACCCTAGCTACTCTGATTCTGTGCTTTATTTCACATTTTTTTTTAATATTTCATTTTGTTTTTATAATTCACTAATATGCCTATGCATTTGCAGATGATAGAAAGTAGTGCCCATGGAGATGAATATGACGGAGTGATTTTCTCTCAACTTGTATGGTGCATTGAACTGATACTATCAGAACAAAAATGATTCTTCTTGGCTGCATGGCTCATAATCTTCTCCTTTACGCCTCTTTGTAGAATCTGATTGATCTAGCTGGATCTGAGAGTTCCAAAACTGAAACAACTGGAATAAGGAGAAAGGAAGGATCTTACATAAACAAAAGCCTTCTAACTCTTGGAACTGTATGTACCTGTAATTTGATATGCAATCATCTACCATGTTTTTCATTTTATTTGTATTTACGCCTACCAGAAACTGCTTGCAGAATAAACAAGTCAAAGCCTTCAGATACA
The DNA here is from genome assembly GCA_029228465.1 of Salix viminalis. Lineage (NCBI taxonomy): Eukaryota > Viridiplantae > Streptophyta > Magnoliopsida > Malpighiales > Salicaceae > Salix > Salix viminalis. The sequence goes on along the minus strand of CM055429.1, from coordinate 10,312,858 downwards.
TGCAATAAATGCATAAAATGTGGTTTATTATATGATGATTTATAAGACCAACCCGACAAAGGTGGAAAGCATTTTTGGGATATTAAGTTTGTCTCAAACATGAGTCAATGGATGAAATCATAATGCTCTTCTGCGCGCGCGTTGAGGCTGTTGACACTTAAAGTGCAGCTACTTACCTTCTTCATTAAGAGGATGTTGAGACTTTTAAGCTTCTGAATGTTTAGATGTATATGGTCATATCATTTCAATGTCTGTAATTGACTATGTGGTTCCTTTTTTAAAGGTGATTGGAAAGCTGAGTGAAGGAAGGGCATCTCATGTTCCATATCGAGATTCCAAACTTACACGCCTTTTGCAGTCTTCGTTGAGTGGGCATGGGCATGTTTCGGTGAGTTTGAGATATAAAAATCATGCTATTTGTGTTCAACATGCTTACAAAATTTTACTTTGTCATTGAAGATCATGTAAATCACTGAATATACAAGATCATTGAATGATCCATTGTGTTGTTGCGTATTGAATTGTGTATAATCTTCCAGAAACGTTTAATTTTCATATTCCCATTCCCTTTCTCTCTTTTTGATTATGGAGTAAAGGTTTTACTAGTGACTGGCTATACATGTTCAATTACTCCTAGGCAAATACCAAAGCCTCTAATATATTCTTTCTTGCCTAAACTGATGTGCAGCTTATATGTACCGTCACTCCTGCATCAAGTAACATGGAAGAAACTCATAATACATTGAAGTTTGCTAGCAGGGCAAAGCGGGTTGAAATCTATGCTTCACGCAATAAGGTACAATATGAACTTAGCTTATGATATTATTCATCAACAACAATATAGTTTAATTAAATCTTAATGTTGACTAACCTGATTTTGAAAATGATTTGACTTCCAGATTATTGATGAGAAATCTTTGATCAAGAAATATCAGAAAGAAATCTCAAGCCTCAAGCAGGAACTTGATCAATTAAGACAGGGGATGCTTGCTGGTGTTAGCCATGAGGAGATTCTGAGCTTAAGGCAAAAGGTTTTGAATTTTTTTCTTGTTTTCTTCTTTTGAATATTGCTGTGCTGTTTTCATTTTATGGTTTTATTGCCATTGACTAACCATTCTTTGTTTTTCATTGAATAGTTGGAGGAGGGTCAGGTGAAGATGCAATCAAGGCTTGAGGAAGAAGAGGAAGCCAAGGCTGCTCTAATGAGTAGGATTCAGAGGCTAACTAAACTCATACTTGTCTCTACAAAGAATACGATTCCTGGATTGACTGATGTTCCAGGTCACCAGCTGAGTCATTCTGTAGGGGAGGATGACGTGAGTTCATTTCCCATCTGTTTTGCACACAAAAGCACGGTCTGCTAACTTTTGCTAGCACCTAATCCCAAACTGCCCCTGGAATTTGAATATTTAAATATGAATGACATCCTTTCTGGCCTACAAGTTAAACTGCAGTTTCTGGGGTTTGAGCTATGGTTGTATTACTGGAACGTAATAGTTATAATGTGAATCTGCACAATCTTTGGGTAACATTTTGTTTTAAAATTTGTAACTTGATTCCGTGATTTTCTTAATACCTTTTATTGTTATTCTGTACTTTTTTATTTTGTAAACGCTCAAATTCTCCAAAAAGGCTCCACCTTAATATACCAATGCCCCACAACTGTCTGTCTTGTAGTTTTTTTTTGGCTTTGCAATGGTTTCCTTCCATAAGATACACCCTTTGCTTAGTTTTACTAAATTTCCTTTTTCGACTGCATTCTTTTTCTTATTTTACCATTTGAAAAATTGAAGTGTGATTTTTAAGTCGTTTTTTTTGGCGTGTCAGAAATTGGATGTTTTGCGAGAAGGTGCTTTACTTGTGGAAAATGAGACTCAAAAGGATTCTCCATCTTCTGCTTCTTTGATAGCATCGGATCTAACTTATGAATTTAAACATAGAAGATCTTCCAGTATGTGGAATGAAGAATTCTCACCAGCCAGCAGTACTGTTACTGAATCTACTCATTCATATGAACTTAAGGGTACTTCGAAACTGGCACCAGTAAGTTATGCTAATTTTCTCTCCGGTTCACACCCCTGAGCATTCATACCATCTAAATTTTCCCTTCAGAAAGAATCCAAAAGTCACTCCTCTCACCCTCTCTCATGTTGGACTCTTGTTTTTGGATTTGTCAGATTCTCTCTATCTTTTTTTCTTCCATCTCCTTTTGTCATTGAATCCGGAAAACCCAAGTCTCCCTTTTTCTCACACAGCAAATGCCATGTCAATTTACATTTTTATGCCTTATTATCTTCTGGTGGTAAGCTTTCCTTTGGGTGACCAGGCCAAAATTTTCATATTTTTATTAGTTACAGGTTTTCTGAAGAAATTGTTAACTTGACAGAATTGTGATACTTCTAGGGTAGGATGACCCAAGACCAGATGGACCTTCTGGTGGAGCAGGTTAAGATGCTTGCTGGAGAGATTGCATTCAGCACTAGTACCCTGAAGCGCCTGGTGGAGTATTCTGTAAATGATCCTGATAGCTCAAAAACTCAAGTATGCTTCTCTTCTCTAGCAAAATTTTATGGTTGCATTTAACTTCAAAATGAGATGCAAGGCTATAATGATACTCTATTCAACATTTCAAATAGATTGCAAGGCCCCCTTGTCACTGTGGTGCTGGAGCCAATTTTAGATTACATGACTGCTGTGATTTTAAATTTTATTCGACTCCAGGGTGTGTTTGATGCTTATCACATACTAAATGATTCTTTTTACTGTGAATCATCAATTGTTATATCAATTAACAGATCAGAAAACAGAAGTTTTCCATTGTGGAAATGCCTTAATTTTTTTATTATCCAACATGTCCAATATGGCAGTAATATATACCTGAATAGAGCTATGTGAATGTTCATAGTTTTCCCTAAAGCTCTGTTTCTCAACCACAGATCCAGAACTTGGAGCGAGAGATCCAGGAAAAGAAGAGGCAAATGAGAGTCTTAGAACAGCACATTACTGAGAGTGGCGAGGCTTCAATTACTAATGCCTCATTGGTTGATATGCAGCAGGTTGTTTTGCTTTCTTCTACTTTTCCTTTTTTTCTTCTTCTCTCTTGTATTCTTTGGGTTTTATGCATTTTTCATATTATAGTAGCTCAATTATTTTGATTGCAATTGTGCTGCAACAGACAGTAATGAGGTTGATGACCCAATGTAATGAGAAGGCTTTTGAGCTGGAGGTGAGCACTTCATATCACAATACTGTCAAAATTTTATCAAGGCTTGTGTATTCACTATCATTCTGGTGTCACATTAAAACCGAATAGAGGCAGGCACTTGTATATCCTTTGGTAAACAATAATCGGTTCGGCAAATTGCCATTCAGATAAATTCAGATCCATAATTTCATTCTGAGAATCTTACAACTTCACAATCTGCAGTGTATTTTTTTTTTGGTTTTTTGGTGGAAAGAGGAATCCTTTAATAATGAAACTCCTGTATGCCTTCATCTTAAGACTAGTAAATATCCTGATGGACCAATTCACAAAGTATGTATCCAGTTTCAATGGTCTCTAGTGGTTTAGAATGGTGCTCCAACTTGCATAGATTGTAATTTTCCTTCCAGTGAAATGATTTTGATTTGTTTGTAGATAACATCGGCTGACAACCGTATTCTCCAAGAACAGCTTCAGAATAAGGTTTGACTAACACACCACACCCCATCCCATTTTCCCTTTTATTTTAATTTCCCTTTCATTTTCTTTCATCCTGCCATTGTATTTGATGTGTTAACATTTTCATCAGCTTGGAATGCTAGTACTTTTTGTTTGCCCCCTGGTTCACTTTGTTTTGAGCTGTTATTTCTGCATGTGGTGATTATTGGCAGTGTTCTGAGAACAAAGAATTGCAAGACAAGATGACTCTTCTGGAGCAGCGGTTGGCTTCACTCTCTGGTGATAAAGCATCTGTAAACTCTGAACACATGTCTGAAGAATATGTGGATGGATTGAAGAAGAAAGTTCAGTCCCAGGTGATCACTAATATGCCATAACTTAACAAATCTTGGACGGGCTTATTTTCAATAACTCTATTTTCAATAACTCTATTTTGGTTGTGGTCATTGTTTTTTATTTGTATAGTTGAACTAAGGATTCTGGTTCAAACTTCTCATCTGGAAATATGGCTATTACTGTTCTATAGTGTCAAGAACATAAGCAAAAAGTTAATACCAGCGGGTAGTTCTAACTTATAACAAAGTAATTCCAAGTTTTTAGCTTACAGCTAAGAAACATGCTTTTGTTTTTATCTGAGCAGGAAATTGAGAATGAAAAGCTAAAGATTGGACAGGTTCAGATTTCAGAGGAGAATAGTGGACTGCGGGTGCAAAATCAGAAATTGTCCGAAGAAGCTTCTTATGCAAAGGAACTGGCCTCTGCTGCAGCAGTTGAGCTGAAAAACTTGGCTGGTGAAGTGACAAAGCTCTCATTACAGAATGCAAAATTGGAAAAAGAATTGCTGGCTGCTCGTGAATCTGTGCATTCTAGAGGTGCTGGCATGCAATCAGTTAATGGAGTTAACCGCAAGTTTAATGATGGCATAAGACATGGGAGGAAGGGGCGGTTCTCTGGCAGAGGAAATGATTTTTCAGGAATGCATTCTGATGACTTTGAGTTGTGGAATCTTGATCCAGATGATTTGAAAAGGGAACTGCGTGCAAGAAAACAGCGAGAAGCAGCACTGGAGGCAGCCTTGGCTGAAAAGGAATTCATAGAGGATGAATACAGGAAAAAGTTTGAAGGGGCAAAAAAAAGGGAGGAGGCTCTGGAAAATGACTTAGCAAACATGTGGGTTCTTGTTGCGAAATTAAAGAAAGAGGATAGTGCTATCTCTGGGATGAATGCTGATGAAAGAGAGAGTGATGGTATAGATCACACTAGTGATCCCAAAAGAAATGGTGTTGCAGTTGGTCGTAATAGCATCCTGAAAGAGAGAGAAGATTTGGATGTATCACAAGAAGTTGATGAAACTCCCAAGGAAGAGCCCCTAGTTGTTCGGTTGAAGGTAATCCTGAATCATTCAATCCTTTTCTTTCTATCGTTCTGCTGTTTAGCTTTGTTTTGTTGTGTCCATCTGCTATAATAATTCTTCGCTCCCTTCTGAAGTTTAACTTGTGGCTTCATTTGATAAACAACTGTTTGAGGCATGGTCTTACCTTCTACTTCTGGGATATAAATGCATGTTTGTTCCTGAATCTAGATTGCATTTTTCGGCATGCAGGCGCGGATACAAGAGATGAAGGAAAAGGAGCTCAAACAACTGGGAAATGGAGATGCCAATTCCCATGTGTGCAAAGTATGTTTTGAATCACCAACAGCAGCAATTCTTCTCCCCTGTCGGCATTTTTGTTGTAAGTCGGTGAAGCTGCCTGCATTTGAACCGTGTCTAACCTTTTCTGGCCACCATCTCCTATCGTGATCGCTGCTGGTTTGTTTTTGCAGTGTGTAAATCTTGTTCGCTTGCATGTTCTGAGTGTCCAATTTGTCGCACAAAGATTGCAGATAGGCTTTTTGCATTTACTTGACGTTGCAGCTTGCACCCTCCAAATGAAGGTCATGTATACTAGTTCCGCTCATTTTTTTAATTTGCTGATAAGCTAAACTATTGGACAAGATTAGGTTCCTTAACACCTTGTCATATAATGGGACAAGTAGATAAGCAAACATGCAAAATAGCTCTTAAGGAAAATTGAGGATCATCGAAATAAAATACAGGCTGCATTTACTGCTGCTTGCTCAGAGCATTTATGATAAGCCCAGCAATCGTTAGCCTACAGACATAGAGGCTATTGGTCCCACATGGAATGGATCTGCTGATCCTGTGTCCTTGGACTCATGCAAAAAAAATCCCTCTAGTTATCTGGGAAGGCCGAGTACCTGTAATCCCAAACCACTGCGAGTGTCATTTATGTGAAAATAAGAAGAGATAAATTGACATGCTCTCTGTTTTTTTCCTTTCCCCCAATTGCAGGGCCCTGTCGATGTTTACCCGTTCACTACATCACTGGAACGGTGGTGCAATTCTTTTATTTATTAGTTCACTGTATGTAATTGTCAAAAAGGTATATCAATATATTGTTTCTGATCTCACCCCCCCACCCCCCATTGGGGCTGTAAAATAAGACTTGATCAAAGGTAAACAGAGAATCAGCACATTCAAAAGTATCAGATTGAGGAATGTTGCGCTGTTTTTTTTCTAACATGCAGCAGAATGTTGTGGTCTTTTCACAATGTTGACGGGTAGTGAAATGTGAATTTTGTTCAGAGCATTCGTGTTACCATTGCCGTTAATCGTGGAGGAAGAAACAACTCCGATTGTGTGCGCTTTGCAGTCCTTGTTTCAATGAGATTTTCAAGTTTCACTGTGGTTGTGTTAAGCTTATATTATATTTTAATTCATGCCGCTGCATTTTTAATATCCACTCTAGAAACCTAATTCTATATGCTTGGAGTACATGATATCTGTAGCCTTAAGTAAATCGGTATCTCACTGAATTGATGTCTGAAATTTCTGGTAGTTGGGGTGGTTAGGTAGGTGTTCAGCCTCACTGGCTGGCTATAAGAAGGAATTTACCAAATTATAGGGAACATGGATTTGAAAGCGCTTTAAATTGACATAGAAAATATAAAAATCACGGGACTTCATTGTTATTTTCATCACAATCTTTTTTCAAGGAACTTCGCTGAACTTTACGTCACGAGAAATCTTTGAAAAACTAGAAAATCAAACACTGAAAAGAAGACGGCAACCATTGAAAGAACACTGAATAGGAGGACATCAAAAGAGAGATGATGATAGTACAGTTGAAGAACAGATTAAACAAACGTGAAGCATTTCTTCTACTGAAAGTGCCTGGATCTTCACAGATCGGGGGCTTATCTGAGGAACGGTAAAACCATCCTCGCTCAATTTCCAGCTAACTTCCATCTTGCTTGCATCTTTTGACACGTCAAATCCAAAGGGTGAACCAGGCTGGGGTGTAACTTGAGGGACCTAGAACTCTAAATCTTCTGGAGAAAAACAACTCCTATAGCTTTCAAGACCTTGATCCAGCAATGGCGAAAAATGGTCACATGTCTGAATCAAATTGGGTAACGTCAGGGAAAAGGGTGTGGACGAGTCTTAAAAAATACGAAACCCTAAAAAAAACAAGAGGTCTCTCTCTCTAGAAATAGTGTGCACTCCAAACCTTATTACAACCATTGTTGCTAGAAAATGAAGGATCAAGAAGATCATCGATGCGCCACCCTGGTACTGTCTCTAAATACTCGGATATGCTACTTGTTGAAATCGAACCATTGTCACTAACATGGTTATCATCGAAACTATATGCTGTTGTTGCCGATGCTGTCTCAACTGAAGGAGAGCTGAAGATTTCATTGGAAGCTGAACTGGGTTTCTCTAGGCGCGGCTGATGGTTTCTATTAGTGTTAATGCTTGCATCAAAGTTATTGGTGGTGGTCGATGAAGCTGTGTGCAGAGAAGAAGAAGCAGAGAGCTTAACGCCTGTGAGAAGAAACCTGCTGTGTTTCTGAGTGTGCTCATTAGCTTTGTGAATTGAAAGGTCACATTCTCTGCACAGAATTGCCCTATCCTCCTGACAAAACAGAAGGGCTCTCCTCTCCTGAAGAAAAAAATTAACCTCTGAGAATATATTTTATAACCCTCAAACACAATCATAGAAAGTGAAAAGCAGTTGAAGGATCTACCTGGCAGATATCACAAAGAGAGGGTTCTTTGAAGGAAGGATGCACTAAAGAGAACCTCGAGTGTTTTCTTGCTAACTTGTTTGCATGGTGAACTCTGTGATCACATCCATGGCAGAGAGCAGCTTCATCTGCGCAGCAGAAAACTGTCGCCTCTGCATTGTCACACACATCACACCGGATCTTCATTGTCTTCTCAGTATTCTCCCTATAATATTCTTGGCTGGAGCTTAATATAAAGATAGAGATTGTAGTATTCTGGAATTGACCCTTAAGAGAGAATAAAAGGATACTGAAAAAGCTGTTGTGGGAGTATATATGGGCGGGCAGTATGGGAGTGGAAATGAATAAACAGCTAGGTTAAGGGGTGTTGAATGTATATCTGACAATTTTAGAGAAGAAAGCTCTGGGATAGATGCAATGTAGTTTTCCTTGGAATATTTCTCTATAGTAAAGAAGATGAGAGCAAGTTGGCTTCTTGGCCATGGAGTTATTGCACAGCTACCTATAGCATTCACTCTCATTCTCAGTGCTGTCTGATGCTGGAGGAGTGGCTACCGATTTGCATTTATCTTCCTATTTATTGATCCAAGCCTCTCTATTTATAGTTGATTTGGCAGTATATATAAAATTTATCTTATTATAGTTCTTTTTTTTATTGTCTACAGGAGGGAGGGAGGGAGGGTGGGTGATGGACCCAAAGTTAGCTCATGGGAGACCAAAAGCTGTTGCTTAACTTGCATTATCAATATTTTAGTTGATTCAGAATCTTGCCTTAGATTAGATTTAGACACCCTTTTAGTGAATGGTAAAATAACTCTGTCTTGATTTAGCCGAACCCTTTGTAATTAGTAATTGCATATGAAGAAATAACCACTCCACTACCAACTTGTTTTTTACCTCTTCATTTCTGAGCTCCTCATGGTCTAATACCCACACCACAACAAGCTTGGATAACTCTTGTTTTTTTATTCCTTAATGATTGATTTTTTTTTTTTGAATTTGAGAAAACCTTCATCCTCCTGAAAAACATGCTTTGTGGATCTAGGTGAGTGTATAAAGACTCTAACTGTTTTCAAATTCTTATAAGAAATGCATGTCTTGACTCCAAATTATTATTACCAGACGAAGTGTTAATAACAATGAGATGAAACCAGAAAAGTGGCCGGCAAGGCAAATATAGGGCAACATGAAAGATATCCAAATGGCTGGTTGCATCAAGATAGGTTGGAAGGAAACCAAGTAGACAAAAAACATATTTGAAACCAATCTAAAAAGACATTTCCCACTAAATAAAATAATATTTGCTGTTATTCTAGTGTGAAATTGTCAAAATTTTGCAAACCTTGTCTCAAGTCTGAAGGAAGGCAGTGTAGTCCTCCCCGGATCTTTTTGGGAGTCAAGTCTACGCGATCCGTATTCCGATTCAGCACATTCACACCCACCCATAAAGGCTGCAGGCAAAAGGGGTGTACGTCGCAGAGTGATTCCAAAACAACGTTATTTGTAAGAACAAGAAATATATTACGAGTTCCAAAACAATTTGTAACATCGTTGACCTACGTTAATGGTAGAAGAAGCTTACGATTACCATGCAAGATAACAACTTGTCCGTACGAGTTGCTCTATCAATAGTAAGTTTTGCTTATCATGGGAAAGCTTGTCTCTATTTTTTTCTTCTTCTCGCACGTCCGTTTCACTTCAGCCCTACTTTGCTTATATATCGTGGAAAAGGTTGCCTCTATTTTATCTTCTCATGCGTACGTTTCACTTAAGCCCTTGATTGTTCGAGCATTTCGTGATTTATTATTACAACATCTCCAACACAAGAGGTAAAAAAGAAGAAGCTATTTCTACTCATTTTTCATCAGAAAAGCTAGAACATGATGCATGATTATACATTTGCCCCTTCTTGCTCATCAATTAATTAAATCCTTGGCAATTATTGTGAATTTAGTGCTAGTTTTAATGGTTTAATTTTGGGCATTTTAAATAAGTAAAAAAAAGAATGTTTTTGTATAATTTAACTAACATGAATCCTTAAAATAACATTTGCTAATTATTACTCGAAGGTATATCATCGTTTGAGCTCTTTTATTTATCATTTGGCTATTAAATATGATTTTAATGGGGGTTTAGGTCATTGCTTGCGTCGGATATTTTGCTCGTTGACTATTTTTTTTTCTTCTTTCTTAATTTTCTTTTGAAGCAACCTTTCTACATTAAAGATTAAAGCTAATCCTTTCATTTTTCTCCCCCTCCATCCATTGACTAGATCCACGTTCTAATGAAGTGGGTAAACCAGAGAATTATACTTTAACAATTGATGGAGCCGACCAACACTAGATGACAAATAACACTTTTTCATGGCCCGGACATGGATGATCTTTCGAGCATCTTTGAACAGTAGATAAATACAATAGATATTGAAAGTGGAGATCTTGACACGGGCGTGCAGATAAGGAAGGGACATTGCACCTTTCAATTATTGGTCATGGGTTTTTTCGAAAAGTCATAAGAGAATCAAGTGGAATATTGCCTAGCTACTCCTTTGAATACAAAATTGGAGTTGAAATGTAGGAAGAACATGTGTTAAGAAAAACCCTTCCTAGGAGTCGAGTGGCTGCTGGTAGAAATCAAAAGATGAATCTGTTGAAGAAAATTAGAGCAGAGAACAGAAACAAAACAAATGAGCTCGAGGCGTCCACCGACACTATCCTTAATAATATTTTCTCGAAAAACAACAAACTCTTATGGATTCAACTTGAACAAAAAAGAAGACCACCAAACTCAAAAACAACAAACTCTTATGGATTCAACTTGAACAAAAAAGAAGACCACCAAACTAACAAGATAAAAGTATTTCTGGTTTCTGTATTGTTTGAAAAAGCTGAATGATATTTATAGACAATCATGCTTAATTTATTATGAAATTAAAAGGGTTGTCGCATTAATTTATAATATTCATGTTGAGAAATTAAGTGATTGTAACTATTATAACTATTGGAAAAAATAAACAAAAAAAGTTTTAAATTCGGAGACTGTTACAAATAAATCTTCAAGTGTTTGAAATAATATGATTTCAGTTTAAAGGTCATAAAAAATATTTTAATGCCGAAGACAAAAACTTTAGAGAGCATAAGCATTGTCTCGCGCACAGAAAAGAATACGAATCAGAGGTTTTTCTCTTGCTCGCCTCAACCTTATATGTTTAAGCTCACTTTTTTTTTTTTGTTAATTACTATCCCATCTCAAGTTATATTATATAAACACTTGATGAAAATCTTACTTTTTTCAATGAGGGAATAAAAGAGTCTTATATATACTATTTGTACTAAAAAAAAAGTTGTGTTTTCCAATATGAGATAAAGACTTTTGAAATAACTTTTACAACAGAAATCATGATTACATCTATATATTTTCATCTCATATCTAATTCCATCATCGTATACATTAGTTTTAATTATAATTTTATCATCATATCATCTTACATGAGATATAATCCTTCTTTAATCAAATTTTATGTAGGCTATTCATATTTAAAATATTGATATAATTCCAAGAAATCTTCTTCTCTAATTAATCCTTTAACTATATATTCCAAGTAAGATATAGTTTATATAAATGTGTTTATGCTTAGTATTTTTCTCCTCTCAAGATTATATCATATGCTCTTATGTGCTTTCAAAAATAGTTGACAAGAAAAATTCATATTCATAAGGGTTTGGTATGCTTGAAATTCAAGTTTATAAGCTCTTTGAAACTAGTTTCTAAACCTGTATTGACTCCAAGTGTAATAGTTTTTTCTCTCTTTTCTCTTGCAAACTAGGTATATATAGCCAAACTTTATAAAATCATTATACTACATATATATATATATATCTTCCATGATATTTATCTATGTATTTAATCCTTAACATGACCTATATGTTAAGCAATGTAAATACATTAATGCATAAAATATACAATCTCCTTGATTTATGCACGATCAATTTTTATTATTTTGTCTTTCCTTTTTTACTTAGGAAAGTCAATTAAGCAATGACAGTGTATAGGCTTTAATTGAGGATCCTAAATTATTCTTTATTCTGTGTGTGTGTGTGTGTATTTCTTTGCAATGAATAATATGAGAGAATATTGATTTCCTTCATGGTATTAGAGTAAGAACGCTTCGACAACCAAAAACTATAGTTTTTCTCTTATTTTCTTCTTTCAGCCATCATATAGGCCGATAAATTTGGCAATCCGAATGATCTTTTTTATCTTCACCACTCCAATCAACTTGAAATTATGCTTGTCACTCAACTATTGAATGAAGAAAATTACGACACTTGGAGTCATGCCATGCTCATGGCCCTCAACATCAAAAATAAAGAAGGCTTCATCAATGACACCATTCAAAAACAACCAACTACATCCACCAAAGAACGTTAATAATGGACATGTTGCAACAATCTCGTGAAATCATGGCTTCTCAATTTAATCTCACATGATATCAGAGCAAGTGTAGTATATAATGAGGCTGCTCATGAAATTTGAGCTGACTTAGATGAGCGTTTTTCACGCATAAATAGTTTCCATCTTTTTCATGTTGAAGAAGGAATCCATGATTGTAAACAGAACAACATGACAATTGGGCTTATTACACCAAGCTAAAGGGCCTCTGGGATGAAGGAGATGTATTGTGTTTTATTCCATCTTGCATGTGTGGCACTGTAAAAGAGGTTCTACAATTCCAACAAAGTTAAAAGACTATGAAGTTTCTCATGGGCCTTAATGAAACTCACGCTGCTATTCGGGAAAATTTTTACTCATGGATCCATTTCCTATTGTTAACAAAGCTCATTCTCCAGGATGAAAGAAAATGAGCAGTATCAAAGGGAAATGCACCCGTGTCTGAGATTATGACCTTTTCCATAAGAAACAACTCATGAAATTTTAAAGAAAAATAAATTCACACCTAAAAATCCTCATTTGAAATGTGAAATTTGTGACAAATTTGGGCATACCTCATAGACTTGTCGAGCATATCTTAAATATGATAATTGTGACTGGAACGGTCACACCATAAATGTATGTTAGTGGTAAACTTGAACAACAAGAGCATAAGAATTTAACCTTTAAGGTCCATCGTGCCAATGTCAAATACAACAATACCTCCCACCTTCTTCAACCTCACAACAGAACAATACTAGAATCTAATTATGCTTTTTAATTACAATAAGCCCAATTCCATGGCTACATGTTAGTAGTGCATCTTCAATGGGTGATCTCTCAGGTACAACCTTTTGTGCTTTTGTTTTTGGAAAAGGAATGTGTTGAATACTTGACACAAGAGTCTAGATCATATGATTTGCTCTTTTGACTTGTTGACTACAACTTCTTAAGTTACCAACCAAACCATGCATTTTCTAAATTGAACAGTTGTTGTCGTCACACACATAGATAACATTCATTTTGATAATTTTGCATTACATGAGGTGCTCTATGTTTCATCCTTTAAATTAAACATGATTTCTATTAGCAAGTTTGTTTGAAGTTCCCATCGCCTTACTATATTTACTAATGATGTTTGTATGCTTCAGGACCAATGATTGGGAAGATGATTAAGACGAGAACTAAATGAGGTGGACTTTACTACCTTGATACTTTGAAGAATCCCATAACTCAATCACCGCTACAATTTCTCATACCCCGAGACTTTGGCATCAACACCTTGGTCATCCTTCAAATAAGAGTCTTCGTATGATTTTTTTATTCTATTAAAGACATGCCTTTTTGTGATATTGATGATTGTGTAATTTTTCCCATTAGCCAAACAAACTTGTGTTCAATTTCAATTAAGTTCTATTACTACTCATGCACCATTTGAATTGATTCATGTTGATAACTAGGGAGGATATCATATTCCTACAATCATTGGGGCACAATACTTTGTCACTATTATCAATGAGCATACTCGTTGTATATGGGTTTATTTGATGCTTCATAAATCAGACAACCCCTAATTACATCACCATATTCATCAACTTGGTTGAGACACAATTTTCCTTAGAATTTAAAATTCTTCATAGTGATAATGGTTCCGATTCATAATGACAAAATTTCATTCAAATAAAAGAATTATTCATTAAACTAGTTGTGTCCCCACTCCACAACAAAATAGAGTTGCCAAACAAAAACATTGCCACCATCTCAATGTGGCACGAGCATTATGGTTTCAAGTTAATCTTTCTAAACAATTTTGGGAAGATGCCATATTAATTTCCACCTATGTCATCAATCGAACTCCCACACCAGTACTTTAAGGAAAAACCCTTTTTGAGATGTTTTTTTTCACAAACAACCTATCTATGATCATTTACGAGTCTTTAGGTGCTTGTGCTTTGCATCCACACACCATCATCACCCCATAAAATTTGATGCTAAAGCCATATGATGTCTCTTCCTTAGGTATCCATACTGTAAAAAAGGACATTGGATTTATGATCTCTTAACTGGTAAAATATTTGTCTCATGGGATGTTTCCTTTCATGAGACTATTTTTCCTTTTCCATCTTTCATTGTAAGTTCTCCTTTGGTGCTTCCTCATACTCAATCACCAACCTATGATGATAACATTTTAAATTCACCTCTTTTCTCCCAACTCCAACACATAACCTTTTTAAATCAAACCTATCTCTCCGAAAATTCATTCATCTCTAACTCCCTCCACTGCCCCAAATTCTCCAATATCATTACTGCCACAAAATTCCTCCTTCACGGATGACACGTGCTACACAAGCATCTTGTTATCTTTGTGAGTATTATGGTGGTATTTCTCTTCCTTTAAGGACTATTTCATCATCTAACTCAGCGTTGACTAAAACTACAGGTATCACTCACCCCTTATTTGATATGTTTTTCTATGCTGAGTTATCCCCAAACACCATGCATTCACCATTTCTATTTTAGTTAAAACAAAGCCATGATTTTTTTTCACACACAGTTGTGACCCTAAATGGCATCTTACCATTCAACAAGAGCTCACTACTCTCCATTCATCAAGAGCTCACTACTCTCAAGGCTAATGGAACATGGTCTCTACAACCATTATCTCTCGGGAAGAAACTAGTTGGATGCAAATAGGTATACAAGATCAAATTCAAACCTGATGCCTGATTGGTAACGAAAGGATATACTCAAATAGAGGGATTAGATTACTGTGAGACTTTTGCTCCAATTGACAAGCTTGTGAATGTTTGTCTCCTCCTTGTTGTGGCATCAACTCAACATTGACATCTTCACCAACTCGATATCAATGATGCATTCTTATACAGAGATCTTGATGAAGAGTATTACATGTCTTTACCTCCTAGTTTTGAATGAAAGGGGGAGACACGAGTTTGCAAACCTCACAAATCATTATTCGGTCTCAAACAAGCTTCCCATCAATGGTTTGTCAAACTTTCATTAGCTCTCAAACAAGTTGGTTATCGACAATCCAAAGCTAATTATTCATTATTCATCATATCCTAAGGTGGTAAATTCACTACTCTTTTTATTTATATAGATGATGTCATTTTTTGGCAGGAAATAATCTACAATATTGAAGACACCAAGTCATTTCTAAGGGATCAATTTAAATTGAAGGATCTTGGACAATTGAAATACTTCCTAGACATAGAGGTTGCTCAATCCAACAAGGGCATTGCTCTTTCACAATGAAAGTATGCTCTTGAAATTCTTGAGGATGCCGGAACAAAACTCGTCTCTCAATGAGTTTGATGGTGACTATAGTAGTGATCCTTCTTCATATCTAAGACTTGTTGGGCAGCTAATTTATTTGACCATCACACGGTCTGAATTAGTGTATGCAGTTCATATTCTACACTAGTTTGATGGATAAGCCACAGGTTCCACATTTAAAAGTAGCTTATCATGTCATACGATATGTCAAAGACACGCTATGCCAAGGAAATTTCCTTCCTATAACTAGTTTCAATCCAATTAATTGCCTCTTATAATGCAGATTGGGTAAGATATCGTGATACTCAACGATCTGTTACTGGATACTGCATATTTCGTAGCAAATCATTGATTTCCTGGAAAACCAAGAAGCAAACTACGGTCTTGCAAATAGCATAGAAGCTCATCAATCCATGGCTACAACTTCTTGTGAGATTACTTGGTTGAACTACATTCTACAAGATGTGGGCATCAAACACTCACATCTTGCCAATCTATTTTGTGACAATCAAGCAGCATTCCATATTGCTTCAAATTCAATCTTCCATGAACGAACAAAACACATAAAAATTGATTGTCATCTTATACGAGAAAATATTCAAGAAGGATTGATCAAAACAACTCACATATCCACATCATATCACCTAGCCGACATTTTCTCAAAGCCATTGAGTTCTTCATAATTCTAGACCTTACATGGCAAGTTAGGAATTATAAACATACATTCCAATTTGAGGGGAAATGTTAAGGAATATAAATATGTTAATGAAATCTGTGATCTCCTTGATTTATGCATTTAATGAAATCTGTGATCTCCTTGATTTATGCATGATCAATTTTTGTTGTTTGGTTTTTTTTTTTAATGTGTGTGTGTATATTTCTTTTTTTCAATGAATAATACAAGAGAATATTGATTTCCTTCGGTAAAAGTCTTGAAGTTTACGTTATCAACCGGTTAGTTGATCCTTTGATGCAGCCTCCATGCAAAGTCTGTTTTTTATTTAAGAAAAAAAATATTAGAAAACAATTACTTTGTAGAATTATCGAGATCGAGGCTGCATATATAGGGGTGGGGAGGGGGCTCGCTCGATGATCGAAGTTACCAATCGTTCAACGTGCTATAACATTTATAATAAAAAAATGGATCGTATCCTATCATTGTATAAATTATTTGGAAACTGGATCTTGCCCTTTTTAATATGCCAATGCTTGCATCCCTCCCTGGAGGTTCGTGTCTGTACAATAAAAAACTAATTGTTGTTTGGTAAATGGTAAATCTTACTGATATGAGACTTAATATGGATCAAGTTTTTTAAAATCCGAATAAAAATATATCCAGTCCTATTTATTTTTAAAAATAATATTTTGACCTAAAGAATTTATTATCCATAAATAGAAATATAGGTGGATTGAGTCTTTTGCCATGCCTCCTTTGGTTTTGTTCTTCTCTGTGTTTCCATGCAAGAACAATGCAATTATTTTGATTCAAGCAAAGCATAGACTCTCTCTCTCTCTCTCTCTCTCTCTCCTTATTTTCTTTAAATGGTTAAAATAATTTTACTATATTTTTCCCAGATCGAAACTTTTTTCCTCCAGCAGGCGGGTCATGGACTTGGAATGGACGCACGAGCTGGTGATCTAAGTTTGGCCCATTCAACACAAAACCCAAAGTTGAAACCTGGAAAGCAAAAGGATCAATCCTCAATTTAGCAGAGTCCGGTTCATCGGATTTCTCGCAAGCACGGCCCAGGACAGGCTAAAAAATCCTTCCATTCTGATTATCGCCACTCATCACCAACACGGCCACTCAATATCAAAGATGTGGTTACCAAACTGAACGGCTGGTAGTTGTTACTGGCTTCTCCCGCCATTGTCTGTACAGCAAGATGGCCACACTATTTGTTGTTCAGCCAAGATTTCCACTCTTCAACTCTCTGTTTTCCGCTTCAAGCCATTGCCAGGTAAGAAACTCACTTTCATATTCACAACACGGTTCAAGTAGTTCTTGCTTATGTTTTTCTTTTGGTGTTCCAGGGATGGAGAGTTAGGCCTTTCACCGTGCAGAAGCTCAACCCATTTCTATCAAAATCTTTGACAGAGTCAAAGAAGAGGTGATCACCCCATGTTGTTTCATGCTTTCATCACATGCTTTAGTTATTTATCATTTTTTTTCCCGCGCATATTGGGCTATAAAGTGATTAGGGGCATGTTTTACTTTTGTTGATGAGCCAAGTGATCAGGGTCTTGTTAAATTGTGTTTTATAATGGGTTTGACATGCGAGAAGGAAAGGAGAAATAAGGATTTGGATTAGGAGATGGGGACAGCCCAAGAATTTGTTTGGATTTGAAATGCACTAGTTTGAGCACTGTGGATTCACTTCTGGTTATATGGGAGTTAGAGTTGGTTAGGTGAGAATTAAGGTCTCAAATACTAATTTATTATCTTTCATATCATTTGTTCTAATTTTTACAGTTTCAGATTTGTGCTTTTAAAAATGGAGCTACTGATAGTGAAATGTTGTACTTGGGTCAAATAAACAGGAGAACTTTAATCTGTGCAGTCAATCAAGATCCAGAGGAATCATTTAAAAAGACTGTAGAAGTGGATCGGCTAATAGATATGCTGAGAGATGCAAATCCAAGAGAAGTAAGCAAACTTGTTTTTAGTTTGCGTTTTGTTAGTTTTCATTCCTGGGATCCTTATTTGTTAACTTATTCTTGTTCTATTTTCTTCCATGTGAGCAGCTGCAGAAGCTTGTTGTTGAAAATGTCCTTGCTTTCAATGAGGGCTTTTGGATACGACTTGCTGCTAGAACTGATACCTGTAAATCGGAGGATGATAAAGCATGTTTTTGACTCCGTTAATTTTAGTTTTTTATGATGTTTACGAGGATGACTTGATTCCGGTTCTTACACAGCTAAGAATTTCTTTGGCGCTGTTTGTATCTTCGCAGAAAGATTACGAGGAGTTGGCAATATCTGTGATGAGCATAGTGGATTGTCTGGTCCATAAGACCAATGTAAATCACCCCCTCCCTCTCATAAGCATTTTTTTTTCTTTTTTAAAAAAATATTCCTTTATTGTTTCACCTATGACAGTTTCATCAGTGCCTTCTCTTCTCTATCTCCTTTTTACTCTGTAGGAAAAGATTGAGTCAGCTACTGATATTCTTAAGGAAATTTTAAAACCGATAGTTGATGGAGAGGAGGAGATTAACTGGCCTCCTAGAGATCCAGAGGCCCTCAAACTAATGGAGAAAGTAAGTTTTTGCTTCAGTTCGATTATAGATTATCCCTTCTTCTAGTTAAGAAAATATCAATGTTCTTACGGATAACTTTTAAAGTCCCTTTTATGTCCTGCCACAGATTTTGCATTGATAAATAAAATTGAAGCTCTATAGTTATCAGTTCTTCATTCCTTGTGTTTACGGATGTTTATCCTACTTGATTTTGAATAGCTTATTGTTACATCACTTGAATGTCAGGTTCCTATAAAAACCTTTGATGGGTAGGATAATAGGCATTGTTTGCATAAAGAAATGGGATGTGAAAAATCTTTCAATTAGAAATAAGATAGAGCTCTGACGTTCATTGATCCTTGATCGGTTTGATCAATTTTAAAAACTAAGAAAGGGCTCGTTAAATTTACAAAATATAGACTCTCATATGTCTAGTCATTAATTTGATTCCCTACTTGGATTGAGGACATTTGTTGAGTTCCTATACCGGGGCCTATGAACATTCTGAAATTGATTTCCACCAGAAAAGAAGAGGGATTAGGTATCAAATTCTATTAAGATTTTCTCGAATTTCTATTCCGAACCATCCCCTCATGCATGGAAAGAAAGAAGAAGACGACTTAAATGAAATTTCTTTCTCTCCTTCTTTCCCTTGTGTTTTTCCTGTGTTGGATTGCCTCGGTTTTGTTGAATTCAAATAGTAGCATAGGAGGAGCGAAAATATAATGTTGTGTAATTGTTAATGGTTTCATTCACCTATGTTGAACTTATGCAACTGTCTATACATTCATTCATCAGGATATTATCCAGAGGGAGCAAGAAGGGCAACTAGATGAAGGGTTCCTTGCAGAAGTTAGTGCACAACTACGACAAGTGAGTGCTTTCAAATTTGTCTGCCATAAATCTTCATTTAGCACATCTATTCTCCATTCCCCTCCTAGTGTGTTGATCAACAAACTCTTCTTGCAAACAAATTTAGTTCAAGTGATTTTGCGTGCTTGTTAGATGGGATGAGGGTCGATGTCGGATATTCTTATATGATTTTATTACCCCGGTATTTAAATGCTGATACTAGTTTTTCCTTAAACTTGGGCGAGTAATTCATTTTCTACTCATCGGTAGGCAAAAGAAGATGTGGACAAGCCAGGGCTTGAGGCCATGTTGCAAAAGGTTCTGCAACTCTATGCTTCCACTATTCTCTCCAAAGCGTAGTTATGCAAAGAAAGGTATTTATATTGTGGTACTTTATTCCATTACTTTGAGATTGTCTTAAGAAATGATAGGTCATATTGAATACAGCTGTTGGTCACCATGCCAAGATTTATAAAATGTCTTGAAATAAAGCCCATTCCTCGAGGTTATGTGAAACTAAATTCTTAGATCTTGATTTGAGTTTAGCTTGAGTGATGTTGTTGTTGATCTTTCAAAGTAAATGTTTTTTCGTACTTCATTTATTTTGTACTGAGAGGTGGATCTCTGAGATTATACTATTATTTTAGAATGGTCTCCCAAATTTTATTCCAGAGTTTGATTACGTCTGTCTATCAGGAATTTCAAATTTGTCTTCCATAAATCTTCATTTAGCACATCTATTCTCCATTCCCCTCCTATCTTTGGAACAATCTTCACTTCCATATTCTTGCTGTTTGCTTGAGCGTACAAGCTGGACACCTTGAACAGTAGTATTGTTAAAAAATAATATAAATTATATATTGGGATCTTACCATACTGTTTAAGCTTTTGAGTTGAGATAGTTCTTTTATAGGTAATTGTCTATGTTTGTGGTGCAGGAGAGGAAATTTTGAAGACTGAGCAGTTTCTGGAGACTATAATCAAAGGTGCTGTCTTCCTAACAATTGTGCTTCGATAATCAAAATGAGCCATAAATAAAGATTGTTGCTGCAGCACAGATATGCATTGACGCATATTCTGGACCATTAAAAGCTAGTCTAGGATTCTATGGATCATTTGATAAGCATCCAGACTAACTTATAAATTTGTTTGCTGCAGCTCCCGAGAAAGAATGGAACAAGCTTTTGATCAATGGAATGACTGTTGGCAAAGGGGAAATTTCTCCTGAGGAACTCTATGCTGTCATTAAGAAACGAATTGAGAGGACATTGATCCGGACAGTAATAAAACCTTCCACCTTGGATTTTATTCACTTGTATTTTTGTTGTTCAGTATTCCCTACAACTGCTCGCCACTCTTCGCTACGACTCATTCTCGCAGGCATAACATTTTCTGATACTTCCCCTTTTCTCATACCTTCTCTATCACTTGCAGGAAGGAGGTTCGTACCGGCAACGCATTCTCACCGAGTATCTTAAGGGTATCCAGTCAAGAGCAGTAGAGATTGTCCAAGCGCTTCAGGGCAAGCCATAGTAGCTCAAACACACGTCAGAGTATAGATTCCGCACTTGTAAACCACTGATGATAGTGCACAAACTGGAAAGAATCTTTTCCTCAATCTGAAACAGGGAAAAGGCTACCACATAGCAATTGAAAAGGGAGATGCGCAGTTCCTGAAGTTCTTATTGTGCGCTGAAAAGAGCCAGAATAGAGCCAGCAATGATTTCTTTTCCTTTTAGTGTCAATGGTTTTAGGTATACATTTTATTTCAATGGAGGCATATGTGATGCCAGCCCACCGTGGTAACACAATCAATCTCCTTTCGACAGCTAGGAGTGTATGATTCAAAACTGCTTCAGATGAATGACATGGATTTGATTGCAGAGGCATTGCCAGAGTTTCTCTGGCCGAGTTTTGATGAGTGATTTGTCATTTGTGTTATGGAATGTGATTGCCTTGATCAGATCATTCCAGTGTAACCAATGTTTAGCTGTAGGTTGTTGTAATTAACCTGGACGCATAATCACCTACCTCTACCCTAAGGCTGTGATTGTCATCTCTATTTAAGAAAAAAAATTGAAAAAAAATTATTTTTATTTTTATATTTTCACTTTAAATTAATATTTTTAGTGTTTTTAGATCATTTAATATGCTAATGTCAAAAATAATTTTTAAAAAATAACAAAAATATCATTTTGATATATTTCAGAATGAAAAACACAACATAAGCTTCTTCTACTACCTAGCACTTGTCTTGCACATACACCAACCATTTTTTTCCTTATAAATATACTTTATATATGCTACAACATCCAATTGTCCCAAAGTCTATTTGGTATTAAAAAAAATGGCTATAATAAAATGAAAAAAATATTTGGACCCAATTCTAGAAAATAAAAATTCAACGGTGGTTAAGTAATTATATGGTGAAAAGAAGATTAAAAACTTGCCTCGTAGTTATTATTTCTTGAAGAGTAAATTATTAATTCTACTATACGACAAAAATATTAATATAGCATCCCAAAAACTCTATGTCATCCAAAACATAAATTCATTAATCCCACATCAATTAACACAAATCTGATCCAATCATCTTGGATCATAATCTCACCACAGTAAAACATTTCTCCTTAATTCTCATCATCACTTGGCATTTTAATTCTTTATCAAATTCTAATTACAGTGATTGACACCCTAGTTTATAATTGAAGCATAATTTAACTAATATCTAAATATATAAGTCAAATACAAATACTAAAAAAAGATCACATTTTTTTGGATCCGAGAAAATCACACCTCCTGGAAAATGTATTTTGTGGGTCCAGGTGAACGAGTAAAACTCTGATTGTCTCAGGCTTTTACAAGGAGTGCACGCACTATCTTGAACTCGAGATTTGCTGTGCAAATCAAAAGCCTTCTGTCATCAAATAAAAAAATAACATAACTATTTCATTATTATTCAATAAAATAATATACTCGTTATCAAATATCATTCATCTAGCAATGCACATTTCTTACCACACAATTTCACATACATTTTTATAAGTTAAGAAAAAAAATCCAATTATCTCCTTTTCTCTTGGCTGAAATACATAATAAGGAGATGAATAATACAATTTCTCTTCTTCTCTAACACATCATCCACATATTCATGTACATCAACCAAGCAAAAATTAGTAGGCATACATGGGATTTCTCTAAGTATCCTGGCCTTGATTCATGATTTCTCTAAGTGTTTTCAGTGTTCTAAAGCAAGAGAAGAAGAAGACTCCCTCTCCTTTTTCTTTCTAGTTGCAGCCAACACCTTGAAGAAGAAGAAAAGTGGGATTTTTTTTTTCTTTCCTATTTTACCTTTACTCAGTCTCACTTCAGTTTTTACTCATGTTTTCAAGTAATATTTCTTTAACTCTTGGTATATTTTTATACTAGAATTTCCCTTTAGTAATATACAGCACAGCAAATCTTGGTCCGTAGTGTTTTACTAATGACCCTTAGTTTTATATATATATTAAATTTCCACACTTTTTTTTTTTTAAGTAAAAACCTCTTAGATGTTATATCTTTAGCATCGAAGAGCTTAAAATCATTGTTTTAGCTGGGAGTAATTCAAACAAGTTAAAATAAGATTTGTGCTAATCATTAAAATAAAAATCCATTTCACACACAACATCCGAATGAATTAGTATGCTGAAAATAAATATAACATTTTGCTTGTGACATTGCTTTTACTCAAGATTCTTTCTAGTTATCTTATTTACTTTGGCTCTCTCTTAAATAAAGGAGGCTAGTATATGTCTTATACATCAAATTCATACACAATTTCTCTTCGTCTTTTTACTGTTACAATTGTAATAATTATAACTTTACGAAATAACTGGTGTGTTCATTTAAGTTCTTAATTAAATTAAATAATACATTGACTAAGTGAAACCACAACAGATGATCTGATCGGGGAGTCTGGGATAATTCTATCCCTCGCTCAATCCGACACCCGAAATACCGGGGACGAAGGCCTTGGAAACTGGAACGTGGCTGTCACCGAGCCTGCTTGCTAGGTAATCCGTCCTGTCAGGGTGAGAGGCGACCTGCTACTTTCCGGCCAGGTAAACCCCGCCAAGACTTCATTTATTGCTGACGAGTCTTAGTCATGAGCCACTTCACAAGCAACCTTTCTATTTTATTTTCATTTAAATTATTAAATAAAAAGAGGAAAAGGGAATAAAGAAATCCACTTTCTATTTTATTTGCATTTAAATTATTAAATAAAAAGAGGAAAAGGGAATAAAGAAATCCACTTTCTATTTTATTTTCATTTAAATTATTAAATAAAAAGAGGAAAAGGGAATAAAGAAATCCACTTTCTATTTTCTTTGCATTTAAATTATTAAATAAAAAGAGGAAAAGGGAATAAAGAAATCCACTTTCTTTGTTTTTTTTATCATACCTTTCTTGAATCTGAAGTAGTTGTCGTGCAATCAGAGCCCAGCAGGTTTGAGGACGAAAATTAGCCGTGAAGGAGGATCGCTCTCGAATATGCTTCACGTGGCAACAAAAAAACAAAAAGTAAATAGTATATTAAAAAAGACAACCATATTTCAGTCCACGTGTCCCACACTCATTGGTGACAATACGTGGCTTAACAGCACCGAACTGTTGTCATCTTCCCCCTACTACGTCTAAATAGAGTAAAGGACTCAACATCCAGATCCTTGGAAGGAAGTGGGGGGGAAAACACAGAAAAATGGCAAAGAAATCCATCGCCATGAAACCAATCTTTCAAGAGCAAGATGTTGTTTTCTTGGATGAACTTAATGATTTCTCTAACTGGGAACTCATTAACGAATCTGATGCTGAGGATTCAGATACCGATTCCTTTACGAAGTCTTGAAAACGGCTTTGTTTCTTGGTCTTCACCAAGATCACCGAAAAAAAGCCAAGAAATAATAGCCCAGGACAGTCAACAAGACCGTGACGTTGTCTTTCATGTCAACTCCCACGATCATGAAGTTGACGAGGACGATGGTTGTGTTTATCGTGGGAGGCCGATATTGTTTCCTGCTGCTAGGGTTCAGTATGGTGATGAGGATGCGGATTCTGATGGTGAAGAGTTAGGTGATGATGATGGGTATGGGTTAGATGATGAGCTAGTTCCATGGAATGTGAGTGGGAAGTTAGGGAGGCAAAGGATTAGGAAGTTAGGCAAAAGGATATTTCCTAAGATGAGTAATTCGAAGAGGAGTCCTTTTCTTCATGTGAAGCCAGGGTGCGTTCATGGAAAGCATGGGTTGGGCTTGAAGGCTTAGCAGAGGAAGAGATTGAAGATAAAATAGTGGT
The DNA here is from genome assembly GCA_029228465.1 of Salix viminalis. Classification (NCBI taxonomy): domain Eukaryota; kingdom Viridiplantae; phylum Streptophyta; class Magnoliopsida; order Malpighiales; family Salicaceae; genus Salix; species Salix viminalis. The sequence goes on along the minus strand of CM055429.1, from coordinate 10,287,955 downwards.
GGGGGTGCAAAACAATGGGAACATTTGAATTCGGTACTGTGTAAAGAATTGAACATTGTAGGTGGTTGATTAGGTGTAATTAGTGGAATTTGAGGCTTATTGCCTCTTACATCAACCTGGGTTATGCTGATTGGAAATGACATGTGTGAATGCTGTTATATCATTTTAATCTTCTTTGATATCTTTCAGTGTTGATGAGTTTTATGACTTTCTATCTGTGAATGCGTGCGGGTTGAATTGGTTGAGTGCAAGTGGGAGAATTGGGGGAATGGGTGTGGGATAGTAAAGTGCCGATTTCAAACGAACCCATCTTATTGTTCTTATAAAGTTTTCTTTGTATGAATTGTTGGTGTCTTAGATGGGCAATTTTTGTTTTTGGATTAAAATACTGGTGGTGTAGGTCTATTTAAAAAATTGCATGATAAATCGGATCTTAAAATGGGTTCATGTTGAATCATGATTTGGCTAGATGTTTATTACGTTTGTCTCATTGTAGAGGATTTACTATAAGTATTTAGAGTGGATCTTGAGTTCAAATCAAGATATATATATATTTTTTATAAGATTTTGAGATAGTCGAGGTTTATTTGTTCATCTATTTCCTACAAAAATATTTTTTTTTGAAAATGGGATACCCTCACATCTAAAAACATATTTTATGTTGATGATTTGTTTCTAGACTGATCTATTTTGAAGTTTCTCACTTTTTTTATAAAAAAAGAAGAAAATTACTTGCTTATTTTTGTCTATAGCGTGTTAACTAATTGTCTAAGTGGTGTGTGCCGGGTTGTGGTTTCGCGTGATTGATTAATTTTGGTGTCCGATGGATGCTTTGGGGGGGTTTGATTTTAGCATGTGAAACTTTGAAGTTCAGGCACAAATGAATAGTGATAAGTCCTAAGGTGGGATCTGTGGAATCGATTTGAATATGTCAGGTTGTGCTGATTGGGTATGGATGTTATTATCATCTTAAAGTTGTTTGATGTTTTTCGTAGTGTTCATGATTTTCATGTAGTTTATCTGTGTGCGTGTGCGTGTATTTGGTTGGAATTTTGGAGAGATTAGGGGAGTGGGTGTTATTGCAAAGTGGAGCACTTGAGAGATACCCTCATAATCAGTTTGTGTGTGTGTGGATCGTGGGTGTATTGTCGGCAACCATTTTGTGATATTCAAACACATCGCTGGGGGTTAAACTGGATAGATTTTTGAAGGAATTGCTTGAAAGGATCTGATCATGAAATGGATGCTCGGTGGATCTTAATTTAATCAAGGTTAATTACTGTAGTCAAACGGAGGGATGCTTTCTCCTGTATTGTTTAGGTTAATCTACTTGGAATCAGTGTGCAGTTAGCACTTCTACTATGATATTTGCATTGATTTTCTACTATGATATTCGTCTTATGGACTGAATTTCGATTTCCTTGAGATGATTGCTGCTCTGTTGCAGCATTAGGCTGCAGTTCTTAGAAGATCTCTACTTGGTGAGATGAGCATTTTGGTTCAGCGAGCACGTTTGCACTCACCTCCATCATTCTGCAATGCACAGGAGTATTTTTGTAGGGTTTTGGATATAATCATTTCATTATCTTGTGCGGGATTTGGTTTCTTCGTCCTGTTTTCCTCCAGCTTGTCTGACTTGTTCACACAGAGAGTCCACTCTTCCGCGACCTTGACACCTCTCTTTCCGGCCGGCCCCTCACCCATGATGAAACATTGCTATCGTTGTCATTATTGTATTAAAAAAAAACACAATCTTTCTCTTGCCCTGAGCCACCACCGTCTCCATCACAATCCGGACAAAATATATCATCCGCCACCGAGTGCCGTATCATTTATATTTCAGCCCCCATTCCACCAAGGCTCCATTTTGTCTCCTTGGTTGTCTACCTCATCGAGAGAGAGAGAGAGCACTGCTTTTTGAAATGCCGAATTGAACGAGTAGGGGCCTGTTCAAGTGCTCAATAAGAGGTTGCTTTCCTTTTCTTTTTTGTGTGCTGAATGGGTTTCTTTTTCTAGCAATGGAGAGCCCGAAGAAAACGTTCTTTTTGAAGTTCACTCAATCTTTTCCTTGTGTCTTTTTCCCTGCTTCAAGGGAGGGCCCGTCAATAAGCTACAAAATAAACACGGTTTTTCTTCTTCTTTCCAGCCCCCCCATTCTTTGTCTATCACTTGCGTTATTAAATTATATTTTTTTTGTTTAGATATGTTTGTGGCATTATAACATGTAAGAAAATACAGCACACGAAAAAAGATGAGAAATCTCTGGCAAGCAGCCGCAATGACAAACGCGATCTTCTAAACTGTTCATGAGCAGTGGTGAACAAAATCAAGTCCCTCCAACTAGTATGATTGACTTGGGAACAATTCCTCTTTGAGCTATCAGCAAGTTGAATAGGCTCGGCTTAGCTCAGAGTGTATCTAGGCTAACGTTAAAGTTCAAGAGCATGCCTTTGATCCTTGAACTATTGGGCGAAAAGAAAAACCCTTCACTGAAACATGGCTTTGTGGTCTTGTTTGTAATTACATTTCAAAAGTATTTTTAAAAACAATTAAAAAAAATTATTTTTTAAAAAAAATTATTTTTAAAAAAATTCAATTTTTTTGTGTTTTAAAATCATTTTCATGTGTTGATATTAAAAATAATTTTTAAAAAATAAAAATATCATTTTAATATATTTATGAATGAAAATTATTTTTAAAAACAACTTTAAACTCATGTATTTCATGCCTTGAAATAATATACAGAGTATAGACGGAGAAAGTGCTCGAGATGTTTGGTTACAGTGATCAATGGAATAAGAGAGAATAAGAATATTTTTTTCAATGTAAGAAAATATTAATTTTGTGAGATTTTTTTATTATAGTATAAATTTAGACAAAATAATAAATATATGCAGAATTCCCGTGAAGTGCAAATTTTCTATAAATACATGAATTTTAAATCGATATCAATTTATATGGTTAGTAGATTTCAACGAAATAACCAGCATAAAATTATCATCATCATTAAAAAAGCAAGAAGATTTGGATATCTGAATTATTGAATTCACTATATTAAGATTAGTTCATTTTATAATTCAATTTAAATTGAAAACAAAAAAAATATATAAATTGTAAAAACACCTATGATAATCAAATAACAAAAATAAATAGTTAGTTTTCTATCTCCAAAATGAAGAAAACATAAATTGAAAATTCATCCCTACGTTCTCGTCATTATCATTACTATAACAGTTAAAATTAGTATCAACATTATTGTCTAAACAGTTAAAATCATTAAATTGCCACAAAGAATTAAAAAAAAAGATAAACATTTTTACAAAAAAAATAATCACTAAAATTATTATTATTATTGCGCAAACAATAAAATCATAAAATCATCTGATCCAAAAAAAGATAAAAATAACAAAAAACACAAAAAAAAAGACCAAAGAGAAAAGAAGAGCAATATTAATTTTATGAATTAATTATAATGATAGCTGCAATAATTGTGACTATTTAACAATCATAATAATAACAATAATAATCAAAATAATTCATCAGTTGATGTTATTTTCTTAGAGGTTGACTTCTATAGTTTTTTTATGTATGATATTTTATATTTAATATCACATGAACAAAAAATATACAAAGTGACACTTAGACGTCATAGGTGAAAAAATTAGGGCAATTTATCTATAATGAAAAAATATACAAGTCAATTGCCCTCCATTTCGCCGTAGCCATATACAAATTTTTTAACATGCAAACAAATATTAATGGTCTTAGATTTTTTTTTTTTTTATAATGCTATATATCTGAGTAAAATAATCAGCCTACAAAACTTTCGGTTCTTACTATAGCAAAATAATTTTACAAACAATAATTATTATTATTGTATATTAGGTTTTTATATATTTATTTTATTATTCAAAATACGTTTAAAAATAATGATGACGATTATTTTTAAGGATTTTTATCTTAAAAATAATTATATATTTTGATATTTTTTAATATTAACACCTTAATATATATATATAAAAGAAGTAAGTTTTTTTTTAAAAAAATCTCACAGTAATTTAATCTTAGTATTCTGGAATACCTCAAATATAATAATATGAAGAATAAATCTTGCAAAATAAAAAAAAAATCAATTTCTTTTTATAACGATAATGATAGTGATAACAATAATATTGCCAGTAATGATAAGAATATTAATTATTTAAAATAATTGTTACAATAACAACTATAATAATTGTGACAATTTAACAATCATGATAATAACAATAAGAATAAGAATCAAGATAATTGATTAATCAATGTTGTTTTTGTGAAAAAAATGAATTTTTATAATTTTTTAATGTATGATATTTCAGATCTAATATTACATAAATAAAAAAATATATGAAGCTGCATATAGACAAAACAGGTGAATTTTTTTGGTCAAATTATTTACAAATACAAAATATATGAGTCACTTGTCTACGCTTATCCGCAGACAAAATCAAATTTTATAACATGTCAAAAAATATTAATGGTTCTTGATTTTTTTTAATAATGCTATACATTAGAGCAAAAACAATCAATCTACAAGACTTTCATTTTTTTAGTTTTTTAATATATCCATTTTATTATTAATAATGCATTTAAAATAATGAAAAAAATTATTTTAAGGTTTTTTCTCTTGAAAATAATTATATATTTTGATATTTTTTTAATCTTAACGCCTTAAAAAATATCAAATAACTAACAACTGAAGATTAGCTATATATGTATAAGAGAGAGTTTTACTTTCATTTCACACCACCAAAGGTGAACTTACTCTGTTTTTTACCCAAAACTATATTTAATACAATGATAAATGCTAATAAAAATTAAAAGTTAAAACTAAGAGTATAGATACATAAATACAAATAAATTATTTAGAATTATACCAAAATTACTTGAAAAAAATAAAAGGATCGAAACTAAATCAAGAAATAAAAGAATTATTTATATTTTCCTTATAACAATTTTAATTTTTTTAATTTAATCCTTCCGTTTAAATTATTTACATTTTTTTTTCCATTTCGGCCCATATACTTTTAATTTTTTATTTTAATTTCTTTATTTTTTAGATATATTTCTAACTACTTTTGTCTATGTTTATATATACACTCTTAATTTTGGTTTTTAATTCTAATTATTTGCTCTTTTGTTTAGGTTATATTTCTTAGAAAAATTAAATTCTTAGATTTTAGGTTGTTTTGGTTAAAAAAATACTTTTACAATATTTTTATGTATAACATTTCAGATCTAATATTACATAAAAAAAATACGGGGCAACATATAAACAAAATGGGTAGACAAATTAGCCCAAGTCATCTGCAATAAAAAAAATATACGAGTCACTTCCTTACAGATAATACTGTTCCTTTTAGGCGAAAAAAAAACTCATTTCTAACATATTTAATCTATTATAATTTTACTAATTAAATATTAAAGTAACCAATTACAACATACACAAAATCAATCAATTTTCTACATAAAAAAAAAGTTCAGTGTAGCGCGCGAGCAAGTTACCTCGTGTATATATATATATATAAAGAAATGAGATTGTAAATGAAAAATGAGAGAAAAAAATCAAACATGTTCTCATTATCATGATAAAAAAAATGTGGAAGCAAAAACAAGGATTGGGAAATAATTTTTTTATAAGAAAAAATGATATATTATTTATATTTATGTATATTAACTATCATAACTGATTTTTGTTTTCAGAAAAATAAATTATTAATATTATTATTGCATCGTCTCTTTTTCACCCCCATCAACTTTCAAATATTTCCTCAACTTTTCTTCCACCGCCGTAGCAATGACATTAATTTATTTTTTAAATACACTATTATTATTATTTAACTATTTATTCCTCCTTGTCTACTGACTCTACTCTACTATTGTTGTCACAGTCACTTGTATTATTTTTACTGCTATCACTAAAGATTAAATTATTATTTTTTTCAATTTTTTTTAAAAAAAACTTTATTTTGATTTCTTGATAATATTTCAAATATAGTATTGAAATTATAATACTATTTCAATTACATATCCTTAATTCATAATCAAAATAAATAAGAGGGGAAAAGGAGAACCGTTTCCCTACTAATTTCCCTGTCATCACATCAGCTTTAATAGGGTTTTCTTATTTTTAAATAAAATTTATTTTTTTATTTTAAATTATCCAGTTGATATTAAAAATAAGTTTTTAAAAATAGAAAAATAAATATTATTAAATATATTTTCAAATAAAAAATATTAAAAAAACTGACAACACTGGATACGGTAGTAACAGTACCATTTGTACAGTTACAGTTTGCTTGGACGAATTAATGTACACGTGTCCCGGTATTTAGGGACAGCACACACGCGAATCTGGGGAGTGAGTTCCAGTGACGGATTGTAACGGTGTTATTTTTTTAAATATTTTTTATTAAAATATATATTAAAATAATATATTTTTTTTAAAAAAATATTTTTTTAGATCACATACCTGAAAATTATCCAAAAATATTAAAAATATTTAATTTAAATAAAAAATAAAAATAAAAATACTTTTTTTTATTTTTTTTCAAAAATTACTTTTAAAATTCAATAATAAACAGTCGGTCAGTGGTGGTGGGATACGTGTCCTAATTTTGCAGTAATAAGAACACATTGATTTTTTTTAGAAATTACAAAGACCAAAAGCTTCCAAAATAAGGCAAAATAAAAATAAATATAAGAGACTGACAGAAAACTATCGAGACTTTTTGAAAAACAGCATCGGGTTTGATGCAAGGAAAAATATTATGGCCTTCTTGTCATTACTTTTCAAAATCGCAAAAGAAATAATTTTTTAATTTAAATTAAATTTTTAATATTTATAAATTATATATTGATGTTAAAAATATTTTTTTTAAAATAAAAAAATAATTTTAATATAAAAAATACTTTAAAAAATAATTTCAATTACACTACCAGCAGTATCAACGAGTTTTTGATAAGTGGTGGTCCCTCCCTCCAAAAGTCAATATAAAATGTTGACTGTAAGAACATTCTCGCATTCTCAACTTGCATTTGAAAATTGAAACTCGAACATTCTAGTTCACAGGAGATGTTGGATCGAGAAAAATAAATGTGACATTCTTGAAACCATTAGAGGTGAATTGATTTATTTGAAATTATATGACTTAAATTGACAAATCCCTCTTGAAACCAGAGGATTGGCTAGTTAGTTGTATGTTTAACACTATATTTCAAAGTGTTTTTAAAAAAAAATAAAATAAAATAATTTTTATTTTAAATTAATTTTTATATATTGATATCAAATAATTTTTTAAAATAACAAAATATATTATTTTAATATATTTTTTTTAAAAAAATAATACTTAAAAATAACCATATCCACCATTGAAACACAAGATTAATGTTGTTGGCTTCTTGCAAGCTTGACAAGAAGAATCACTTTTTAAAACTAAAACTATTTAGTAGGTGGTTTAGTGATAAAAACTTAAAGTATTATTTTTTTTAAAAAAATTACACTTAAAAATAACTACATCCACCACGAAAACACAAGATTGAGATAGTAAATGTTGTTGACTTCTTGCAAGCTTAACAAAATAATTGTTTTTTTTAACTATTTAGTAGATGGTTTAGTGGTAAAAACTTAAATTTAAAAGATTTGTTTTTCTATAGTTTAAGTTTCGAGCACGTGGTTACTGATATGATGACTACTAGAAGCTTACATAGTCATAACTTTAGGACTTATAGAATTAGTCGAAATGTGCGCAAACTAACTCGAACATTTATGTTAATTAAAAAAAACTTTTATATATATATATATATATATATATATATATATATATAATTGATAAGGCAGCCATCATCTGATGGGGTGATGATGTGCGTTGATTCAGGATCTGAATTGATTAGCTGAATTAGGGTAAATAATAATAATAATACCATAAAGGAGGGGAGCAATAATTAAACAAAATCCGTACAGAAAGTACACAAGAAGAAGAGGAAAGACCGTCGCGGTTTAACCCTTAGTGTGTGTTTGGCTTTGTCAGGGCAGCTTGGTCCCTTCAAGTGCAAGGACGAGTAAGTGATAGATAGCTCTGTCAGTCTGGAGCCACACTTTTTTTAAACATAACAGATGCTGCTAAAGATACTCATCAAATCCTTACATGGTGATGGCGATATCTATATATATATATATATGTCTACCATGGCCAAGTGCCAAACAAGGTCCATCTCCATTGCAATAACCACCATCCCTATCATGGCCACAAAGTGCCAAGCTGATCAGATCATCATGTGAAGACGATAGCTTGGGGTAAAAAACATTATCTCTTAAGTACCCCACAGTCTGGCAGTAGTACTGATTTGTATTCAAAGCATGCATTAGCTAGCCCCAGCCCAGTACTGCGATCAAATCAGGTATTGTTAACTCAATTGTTAAAATGATGAGACAAGTCCTTTCTCTTCTTATCTTCTTTCTTTAATTTATTATCTGGTTTACATGTTTCTTTTATTTAATTAGTATATAGCAGTACTGTCCCTGCTCTTTATTTGCTTTTTTTAGTGCTGTAGCTCACTGGGTTACGGCTGGGAGAATGAGACATTGGTTTCGAATGCTTCAAGTAGTACTGATGATCGATGGTTCTATGGCGGCTACCATTCTTTCTATTTGGTAACTCCTTTCGTTTATGGCTGCTTAATTTACAATGATTCTTAAGGGTTGCTGGTTCAAGCAGTATCTGCGAAGGCTGAACAACCCTACAATTCTCATGAACTGAACATGGTCGAGAACAGAAAATAAGAAACTAAACGATTTGACCCCACTATCCCAGAACTACAAACACCACATCCATCGAAACAAGAACACCTAATTCCCAGAGAAACCCTTGTCGAATCAGTCTGGTACTGTAAAAAGGTTGAACAAGGATAGGTGGGAGCTGAAAAGAAGGAACTCGACAGTGAGGAATGGTGGGGCTTTTCTTTTGTGATGAGTAGCGGCGGCGACGACGACGACGACGACGATGATGATCAGACAAGGATGTGATTTGGGGGGCTCAAGGTGTCAAGAATGTGGAAACCAAGCTAAGAAAGACTGTGCTTACATGAGATGCAGAACATGCTGTAACAGTAAAGGGTTTCAGTGCCAAACACATGTTAAGAGCACTTGGGTTCCTGCTTGTAAGCGGCGACAGAGGGCTCAAAATCTCTTACCTATTCAACAACAGCAAGTTCATGAAGGACACAACCCTAAAAGGCGCAGAGAAAATCCCTCAGCAGGTACTGTTACAGCTCCTCATGTTGTAGATCTGTTCTGTCCTATTTAGATACTGTCGAGTAAGGACTCAAGAAAACCATACCACTTGCTTGATATGTATGCGATGAGCATAGTAATCCTAGCTGCTATGAAGTGCTCTTTATTCATTCTACTGCCAAGGGTGTAGTTATGACAAGAACATATTGACGGTTCTCCTTATCTTTCATCACGAAGTTTGTTTTTGTTCTAAGGATTAATTTGCTTATTTTTAAGAGTTTTAATGGTGTGTTTTGGATCTTTTTTAGGTTTAGAAATCGAGAATTTTCCTGCTGAAGTGAACTCTACAGTCACATTTCGTTGCTTTAGAGTGAGCTCCATTGATGAATCAATTGATCAATTCGCATACCAAACGAGTGTTAATATAGGAGGCCGTGTTTTCAAGGGAATTCTCTACGATCAAGGTCCTCATGAAAGTCGTTATTACTTTGGTGAAAGCTCTTCCAGACAGCTTCTTCACGAGCCTGATCATCTCCCAAGTGCAGATGCCCTTATAACTCGGCCTGGCACTTTAGCTTCAGCTTCGGGTGCTGCAGAATCTCTTGCACCTTCTTCATATCCATTTCCCCTCGCTGCTTCCATGTCCGGTACGCAACTTTTCCTGCACCCAAAATCTTAATTAGGGCTCATGATCAGTTTTGATTTTTGTAGTTATCAAAAAGAAGGGAATTAAAATGTCAAAAGGAGCCCCAACTTTTTTGTCAATCATAAATTGGATTCTCCTCTCTTATATATTACCATAAATCGCCCCATGGTCGTGATTATGGTTCTTCCTGTGAGTATCCATTGAACTAGAAATGAATAACTGGAGATTTTGTTCTTGGTTCAAATCTTAATATATTTATATATAATTTAATGCTGATCAATTATATATATGATCTTGTATCAAATGTTTTGAATGTAGCATGCTACTGAAGATTGATCTTTCAGTTTGTCTTCTTATTGATCTCTTTAATATTATCTTCCGAGTCCAGGTTTAATGTTTCTTCGATCTCCCCTATTGTTGTTTATGAACTTCGAAGCTACCTTTTCCAGTTTATCCGTTTCTTTGCCGGCCTTAAGCTGGACTGTATCTGCTTGTTTGTCTTGTCGATGATTCATGTGTCTAATCTTAACAAAATATTGTCTTTGTATATATGTCACGGTAATAGTAATATAGATTTTGAGTGAAAAATGTACTTCAGGTTTAATCATTGCATTTTTTTTCTTTTTGGGGGCGGGATCGGAGGCATTCTCAGTATAAAGCATAAGCTAAACCCTAAACCCTAATGCTTATCAATGGTTTAAACCAAAAGGGAGGGAGAGAAATCAGGTGGGCATCTTTTTGAGATTTTGGAGATGACGATTTTATCTGAAATCACTTCATTAACCTCATGCTTGGGTAGGTTTTCTAATGCCAGCTGAAGAGACAATCATACTTAATTAACCATGGGAAAAGATTGATACCCTCAATGACACACAACCACTCGAACATATCCCTTGGCTAGGGACTTGAGTGAAGAGGCTGCGCCTCGAATAAACATTATCCCTCTGAATTTTATTAGTGGATTCTCATCCAGAAAGGGCATATAGATGGCTTTCCCAGTAGTTTTACAAAAGAAAATCTTAAAAATCCTTTGCTTGTAAGGATCATATGACTTCTCATGGAAGATATCGATGGGACAAAAGACAAATGAGGTGGTTCAAGCAATTATGCTTTTCTCGGATTAGATTATGGCAACAAGTTTTACACACAGCATGGCCTGCTAGCTGCTGCATGGACTTGAGAAACCTCGCACAAGCTTCCCCCCCTATGAGAATACTGTTCTTTATCTTTTTTTATTATTAGTTTGGAAGTGCAAAGATATGAAGGAGTACTATTTGTTTCTTTTTCTGTGAGGCATCATTTGTGATGGTAATGGGTCTTGCGGTACGTCTCTTCTCTTGCTGGGGCAGTTGGCTGTCTCCTGTTGTTTCAGGCTGCTCTGAAATTCTTCTATTTATTTATTGTTTTCTTCTTAGAAGCAAATCAAATTTCATTAAAAAATGAGACGTTGTGCACGACATGAGATCAGATGAAGAATATCATCACCTATATTCTAGCAGAGACAAAGCTAGGGAGCCTAATTAATATAATTATGAGCCAGACTGCTAAGAGTTTCGGTGCTTGAACTTGCATTTGTTTTGCCCCCTTGAGACAGTAAACTCAAGTTATTGGTGGAGATCGGCATTGGATGCCAGGAGAACAAACATGCATGAGAAGCCTTGTTTTGTTCCTCGGAATGAGATACTAATTAGGTCATTGTAGAACCAATGTTTTTAATATATACAAAATTATTATAAGAAAAAGGAGAAGGAATATTTTGATGTTTTGGCTTAAATGCTAAACAATCTTTCTGAAACCCCACTTATTTATTTATTTATTTACTGTTTCACATGTATGAATCCTATACTATATTTGATTATTTATTTGGATAAAATTATAGATGCTGATTCCGTGCTATTCTATGCCTATGTGCCTTAGCTTGTATAAACTAATGGGTTCTCTTTTATGCCCATGTTTATAAAATTCAATATATATATATTAATAGCATCTTAGAACTCAGACCTTCACTCAATGTCAGTTTTTTATTAAACTATACAACAGCTTTTAGTACTGCATCACCAAAAAAAATATAAATACTCCCAGGGCTACACCCGAACAGTCAGCTGGTGTGTGTGTGTGTGTGTATTATTTCTACGTAGCTATGTTGTTGCAGCCATGGCAATATAGATAAGAGAGGTAGGTCTTCTTTGCAGATGAAGTTGCAGGACTGGTTAACTAGAATGCCTGAAAGACTTTTATAAATATATAAAGAGAACGATTGAAAATATGTTCTTATTTTTCTGGTGTTTCTTTTACTTGTATTTCGAAGAATGGCTTGCCGATATCTGGATGTAAATTTGAATGTAACTGAAGTGTTGTACACAGGTCTGGCAGACAATCTTCAATTCTGTATCATGCATTTCATTTAATTAAATAGAGATTAATTAATCTGCTAATTAGTTTATGTACTAATTTCTTGTTCTAGTATTCTCAATTTCTCGGGTGCAGAACATTCTAATTGTCTCTTGATTATATCCATTTATGCGACCAATTTCTTCTGCAAATCCATGCATATTACAACAGGAAAATCATTGCTAAATATAAATGGCTCATTCATCATTAATGAAATCAATTTATGTGTGGGTTTATTTTCTCATCGGCAAGCAATAATATAGAAAAGAAAGAAAAAACATTTTTACTTATGGCTTGTTCTACCTTGGAAAATTCAGCACAGCAAATTCTGCCAGAAATAATTTACATGGGAATACAGCAGATTCTACCAGAAATAAAACATGTGTGTGTGTGTGTGTGTGTGTGTGTGTGTAAGCATGTATGTATATGTATATCATATGTTTTTTTTATCAATTGGTTGGTTGTGCTACACCCAATCATCTGATGAGCAGCTTCAAACACTATGGCCAAATGCATGGTTTTGTGGATCAGTTTATATTCATTGATCCGGAGCCTTCTGTTTTCTTTATATATAAATACTATTCACTTACCCCCGTCACGGATGGAACTAAATTTTTTTCAACGCAAAAAAATATTAATTACGTGAGTTTTTTATTATCATATAAATTTGGATAAAATAATAAATTTGTGCAGAATTCCTGTGAAATGCATGTTTCTTATAAAATATATGAATTTTAAATCGATATAAATTTATTTGTTTATTAGGTTTCAACAAATTAAATCTGCATACCAAAAAATATTAAAGGAACCAAAAACAAATCAAGAATAATTAGAATAAGGATTGAATGAAAATCAACATATATAATCAGTTTTAATTGAAGAGCACAATTGAAAAAATATCAAAATTTTCATTGAGAAAATTAGGAATAAAACTTAAATCAAAAGAAAAAAGACTAAAATCTAACAATCACAAACATGAAGGACTTACATGTATTTTCTGGCTATAGGAGAGAGAAAAGGGAGAAAAAACTAAAAAATGTCCAACAGCGATTCACCGACCATCTTCCCACGACACGCGCTGAACGGAAGGTTGGGGACATGACAGCGCACCCAATGACACAATGACCAGATAGTTTACACGTCAAAACAACTCCGTACGCGCCGCTTGAAAGGCACGTGCATGTGAAATACTGTTGGCACGTCCATATGATGCCCTCTAGTGTTTCCAAAAAGAAATGATAAAAAATAACAAATTACATATACACTCTTGGACCCTAGCGATAACCACAAAAAAACTATATATGAAAGTACCATAATGCCCCCAGCTCCAGGCCTTTGTTTTTTTTGTTTTTGGGGGTATTTGCGTAGTTGCATTGTGTGTGAAAAAACAACAATACCCCCCATTGTTCCGCGTCTTTAATCAGCTTCTAAGGGTAAAAATGTAATTTTACTGTGCAATTTAAAATGAAAAATACTAGAAAACCCCAAACAATTTGAAAATACCATACATGTCACCGAAAAATATCCAAAATGCCCCTAGTTTGAGGGTTAATTTTTTCAGTCCAAGAGGTAAAATTGTAATTTTATTGTTGAAAGTGATAGTAATCTGTGTCTAGATACACAGTGAAATATCCACGCATTCTAGTTGCTTTTTAATTGCCTTTCATTAGCTGGGCCTATCTTGTTTTAAGTAAGGCCCAAAATACAGAAATAAACGCATTAATTGCCTTTAGTGAGACCCGAAACAAATCCATAAGCCCGAAGTAATCTGGCGCGAAAACCACCTTCAATCCCCGCGAAATTAACCCAGAAGAATTTCCCGCATCTTCCCTCCATCCCTAAAGCAGTTTTGTCCCTCGTATTTGCCGCTAAGAAATGCTGGGCGACACTGGCAAGTGAGAGACCAGTGGTTCTCCACGGTGGTAGTGCGAAGAGGGTTTAGTGAAAGAGTAAAGGAACCCAGGGCAGGAATGGACGTCATTTGATAACTACAGCAACATAAAGATACAAGCCAGAACACTGGAGAAGAGAATCAAGTCTTACAGCTTCATCTTTGCTGCTGGGGTTAGCCCGCGTATGTGGCCAGTCGTGTGGTGCAAGTTAGAGAAGTAGATGCAGGATAATTGCGAATGCTTTTCATCATTGCTGCTGGGGTTATCCTGCGTATTTTGGCCAGTACGTGTGGTGTAAAGTAGAAAGTTATCAGCATGACTAGGGAAGTAGATGCAGGATAATTGCTGGTGCTTTTCATCTTTGCCGGGTTAGTCAACCGTGGATGCCTTTACATCATTGATGTATTGATTCCTCTAGTCTGGTAATATGCTCGTAGGAAAATCGATGGATGCCATTGCGCTGTGTGATCATGATGTTCTTGCAAGTTTTTTCCTTTTTGAGTACTGTTTGACTATCATATCTCGTCGGTAAACGTAAGAGCTGGCCCAGTTGCCCAGCACGTAGCTCATCTTCCTGGTGTAAATAGTCTTTACTGTCAAAAATAATTTTTAAAAAATAAAAAAAATATTATTTTAATGTATTTCAGCATAAAAAACATTTTGAAAAAGCTACTGCAATCGCTACTAGGAAATGCACTTATTAATATATGCATCCGGCAGTTTGGTTTTCGTCTAATTTTACTACTGATAATTAAAAAGACACTCGTATTGTTTTCTTAAAATAAAATTTCATTGTACACGTGTCCATTACTAGAGATGATAACTTTGTCCTTTCTCACATTTGAAAAAAATAAATAATCAGGTACAAATTTAGCATCAATGCTTCTTCCATCCTTCAAAAAATCCGGGCTTAAATTTATTTGATAGGATAATATTGATTATTTTTAAAAAAAAATATATTAAATAATTTATAAAAATTATATTTTTAGAAAAATTGTTTCAACCACTCTCCTAGACAAGGGATAAATAGTCTATATTCTATAGGTATTGTTTGATATTTTAATATTGATTGTTTTTTTAAGTATTTTTTATTTAAAAATATACTCAAATAATATATTTTTAATATCATTATATAAAAAATAATTTTAAACAAAAAATCTAGCTATATAATTCCACCGTAAAAAAAATATTATCCAATGTATCCTTTTCTATGTATGTGTGTGTGTGTATATATATATAACTTGAGCTTTAATGATATTTATTCTAAAATATACTTTTCATGTGGGTCTTCAACTCAATGTAGTATGGTGATTGGCCACACATCAAAGACGAGTAAATGATTAATTTAAGAGTATGATCGATGTTGCTTTAAAGTGTTTTTTGTTTAAAAATATATTAAATAGTATTTTTTTTTAAAAAAATTATTTTTGATATCAATACGTGAAAATGATCTAAAGAATATAATTTTTAATTTAAAATAAAAAATTATTATAAAAATATGCTTGAAACGCAAAGTCAAACAAGATCTAAATCACTTACTTTTAGAACAAAATCTATTTTTCACGCCTATATAAGGAATGAATATTATTGTGATTGATTTTATTTAAAAAGATTTTATATTGGGGATGAATGTTATTGATGTTGTTATCTATGGAATGCAATGTCTTTAGGAAGAAACTGTAAGAAAACGCCCTCAAATTTCTTTTTCTTAAAAAAAATCAAAATTAAATAAATTATCCAATAAAAAAGAGGAAAAAAATAAAATCAAGGATATAATTGTAAAAGTAAAAGTAAAACAACCAAATCTTTGAAATTTGATTCAAGGTGACGTGGTAGCTCGTTTAAAAGAACATGGGAGAAAAACGACATCTCCTCCCTCTGTTTCCTGACATCTCCCTCTGTTATTGTTCTTTTTCCTTTTCTTTTTTTTTTAAAAAGGAAACAATTTCACCTGATTGAATCATGAACCACGTAAATAAATTCATGAAAATCCTCAATCAATCACTGTGACTTGCGAGATTCAGAGAGAGAAATCGAAACCAGGATAGGAGAGGAGGGGAAAGGAAATGGCGGAGGCAAAGAGTAGCAGGAGGAGGATGTTGTCCGCCGATGGATCTGTTCAGGTCAGAAGCGATGCAATTGGTGCAGCTTATCATCCCTATCGAATCTGCCCACCACACTGTCTCTTACATCGGTGACCTCGGTCTCCTCCAATTCAAAGATGTCCGTACGCATTCCTCTCTCATTTTCTGTATCCTTCTTTCCTTACTTTCTTCTAATTGATGTTGAATTGCTTGTTCACTTTATCGAATTGAATTTCTTTTTTATTTACCATTATTTTCGTTGCATCTGGTAATCTTTCTTATCTGTGATTAAATTATAATTAAACCGAAATTGGAAATGTGGTTTTGTGAACTCTGATGGCTACATGGAGAGTAAAATGGAGTTCAATAAAGACTGCTTCTTCGGGTTTTTTTTTTGTTGTTAGTGTTTTTTGGTTTTTTAGGTGAAATATTGTTTCTCTTGGGATTGGTAGTGAAAGAACGTGATGTGATAATTGATATTGAGCTTTAATTGTCTTTTGTTTATTTCTTGTTTGCAGCTCAATGCAGATAAGAGTCCGTTTCAGAGAACTTATGCTGCTCAGGTTTGTTAATGTTCGGTGTACATTTCGAACTCTTACCTTTCTCGAGTTTGAGAAGAATTTTAAATGCATATTGTACTCTTAATCACTACAGTTTTCATGGATTGGGAGTATCTCATGAATTAGTAACTGATTGCATTTTCTAGTGTAGATTTGTTTTTAGACTAAAGTGTACCTTAGATGTCTGTTTTATGATGCCTTTTTTGTACTTGGTAATGGAGTGAGATTTTAGTGGTGGAAATGCTGATTTCCCCCCTTCTTGTAAGATCAAAAAATTTGGAGAGATGTCTCGAAAGCTACGTTTTTTCAAGGAGCAAATGGAGAAGGCAGGTGTTACACCTTTAACTAAACCTATGAAACAAGCTGAGATTGATGTGGATGACCTAGAGGTATGCTACAAAGTTGAATGTGCTGCTAGAAATGTTTTAGAAGGGTCATGCCCTTATTATTTTTCTTTGTTTTGGTTGTCATAGGTAAAACTTGGGGAACTTGAGGCAGAGCTGGTTGAAATGAACACAAATAATGAAAAACTACAGCACTCTTATAATGAGCTTGTGGAATATAAGCTTGTCCTCAACAAGGTATGGCTATTTTTGTTTTGCGACCCATTGGTAATCATTCTTCTATTAGCACTTGTAGACACACCATGGAGAATCCGGCACTTCTGATAATTTT
The DNA here is from genome assembly GCA_029228465.1 of Salix viminalis. NCBI lineage: Eukaryota > Viridiplantae > Streptophyta > Magnoliopsida > Malpighiales > Salicaceae > Salix > Salix viminalis. The sequence continues at coordinate 10,270,439 of CM055429.1, read as the reverse complement.
AAGTAGACATGCTTTGACTTATTTTTTTTAAGGTAAATTGTAAACTAAACTTGGAAGAGGGGAAAGAACACATTTCCTGTAACAAACAAAGAAATCATATAACTGACTTAATGAATATCAGTAGATAAAGGAACTCACCAAATCATTTTTCCTTGTATGATGTCTAGCGTTTATATTTTTGAGCCTCTTGTTCAAGTTGCACTCTTAAGCAACCTTGATTGGCAGATAATAGTGCATGTCTTGAATTTCATTAATTAACCAGCCATGTTTGCAATGTTTGAGTAACGCAACTGTGCTGTTAAACCCAGTTTCATGGTTCCTGTGATTTTGTGCTAATCTAGTGTTATAGAGTTGAGTCAAATGCTATCAATAGCCACTTTTATTTATTAAGTTTCACAAATTAATGTAACAGGCATCCATTTTTCAACCTTTTCTTATATGTTTTCAGGACTTCATATTCTGTTGTTACATGATTTGTTTCATGATCATGCATGGCCCCGCTTTGGTGCCTTTTCTCATCAGAACTTCATTTATGCATGAGATTTTCATATGCTTATCAAGACAATGATATTTTTCTTCTGGTAGGCTGGTGAGTTTTTCTCTTCTGCCTTTAGCAGGGCAACTGCTCAGCAAAAGGAAATAGAATCCCAACAAACTGGCGAAGAATCACTAGATACTCCTCTATTAGAGGACAAAGTATGAATTTCAATTACTTGTTTGTTTATCAATGTCTCTTTATCCTCATTTTAGTGTAGCAGTGTTACTTGGTCCTCATATTTGTATTTGTAACAATAATAGTTGATTGGCTATTCTATAGGAAATATCAATTGAGTCATCAAAACAAGTAAAGTTGGGGTTTATTACTGGCCTTGTTCTGAAAGAAAAGTCCATGCTGTTTGAAAGAATTATATTTCGTGCTACCCGGGGTAATGTATACACCAGGCAGGCTGCCGTTGAGGAACCTGTCATCGATCCTGTTTCTGGAGAGAAGGTTGATTTTGGTTGCATTTCTGCCAAACATTTTATTCTTGTTGTTACTTATGTTTATTAATGTGCATGATGATAGACACTCAGGTATTTATGACACAGAAACAATAATGAACTGTAATTGTGCATCATGTCATCATTTCATCTCCATTAGTCTAGCTCATTTGTAATTCTCAATTTTAAATCTCCTAATGAAATTTTACTTGCATGTCCCTTGCACTGCTGACGTCTATACTAACTTATCCTAGTCAGCTGCATATGATATATCAGAAGTTTGTCTGCTGCACTCATTGATGTGTTATATACACTTACACAGTCCTATTTGCATGAAGGTTGCTCTAAAAAGTGGCTTACTTAATTTCTTTGGCTTTGTGATATAATATTTCTTCCTGTAAATTGTTTTAAGTATCCAAATCAAATCATATACTATTTTTACCATGCAAGTTGCCTGAGTTTTAGTATATGATTCACTTGTTTGTTTGAAATTTGAATTCAGCAGTCAATGTTTTGTTAGATTTCTAGTTAAAATGTGAGGGCTATGTTTGATTTATCTTAAGTCACTGGTTCCTTTATTTATTGTTTAATGGTTGAATTCTGGACTTCTTGGAGAAAATGAATTTCATTTTCACCTATTTTTGTTTGCCACATTAATATGTTTGTTTCTGATTTGTGAATGTTGGCAGGTTGAGAAGAATGTATTTGTTGTCTTTTATTCGGGAGAGAAAGCGAAGACCAAAATACTAAAAATTTGTGAAGCTTTTGGTGCAAATCGTTACTCTTTCACTGAGGATTTTGGAAAACAAGTTCAAATGATCTCTGAAGTACGTGCTATGCCTTTGTTGATGTTTCATTCTCATTTTAATGACAATTGCAATTTTTGCTCTTTCCAAGTCTTGTCACACTGCTGCCCGCTTCTTTCCAAGTATTGATATTCTCGTTTTTCTCCGAAAATCTTAAACTTCCATTGTCTATATATGTAGATTGTTATTATCAGGCATGTTCAACTGCTTTATGCATCTGCGATTAAGATTTTACCTATTTCTGATTTAGTATGATATGTCCAATCATGTCAAATTGCAGGTTTCTGGAAGGCTTTCTGAGCTGAAGACCACTATAGATGCTGGGTTGCTTCAAAAGAGTAATTTGTTGCAGACTATTAGTGATCGATTTGTGCAGTGGAACACTTTGGTCTGATCATAAATATATTTACTCAATTTTGTTGTACATGTATGATATTTCACTCTTTAGATCATGTTCAGCCACTGACAATCTTGTCAAACTAATGAAAGGTGAGGGAGGAGAAATCCATCTACCACACTATGAACATGCTCAGCCTAGATGTGACCAAGAAATGTCTTGTTGCTGAGGGGTGGAGTCCTGTTTTTGCTACAAATCTGGTAAATCTTGGCACAATTTTTTAATGGGTATTGTTTTGGGCAAATCATGAATCACATTTCTGAACTAATACACACTATGAAACCTTTCAAATTGGATTGCATATAAAATAAGTTAGAACTTGATGCCTGCAGATACAGGATGCACTGCAGAGAGCTGCATTTGATTCCAACTTGCAAGTTGGAACAATTCTCCAGGTTCTACATACATCAGAGTCACCACCTACATACTTCCGCACAAACAAGTTTACCTCTGCTTTTCAAGATATTGTTGATGCGTATGGGTGAGTTTCACTCTTAAGGTCATTCTCGCTGATGTTGCTTTCTTGATTAATATGCTAGATCACCACCAACATTGTTACCTATTAAGGAACCTAATTGGTTTTGATCTGTTTTATCCCTTTCCCTTCTTAAATTTGTTTTCCAGTGATGACATTTAGCTACATGTTCCTAACTATAAAGAACGCATTAGATAGAACTGATTGAGAACAATCAAATGTCATGAAATTCAGGTTTTATAAACCTGAAATAGATCAGAACAATCTAAGTAGGAGTAATGCACATATCAGTTCTGCTTACTTGCATTTAAATTGTTAACACATCGTAATACACACATCAGTTCTGCTTACTTGCATTTAAATTGTTAAAACATCGTAATACACATATCAGTTCTGCTTACTTGCATTTAAATTGTTAACACATCGTCATGCACATATCAGTTCTGCTTACTGATATGTAGCATTTACTTGCATGTGTGGACTCACGGACGTGTGCGTGCACAAACATTCATATGCCAGTTTTGCCTGTTTTTGTTCTCCTGTTTGAAACCAGTGAATTCAAATAAGATGCTTTTGCTTTACATGATTGCAGGGTGGCCAAGTATCAAGAAGCAAATCCGGGTGTGTACACTATTGTTACATTCCCTTTTCTTTTTGCCATCATGTTTGGTGATTGGGGACATGGGATTTGCATGTTGCTAGCGGCATTAGTCTTCATAATCAGGGAAAAGAAACTTTCTGGCCAGGTAATCTCTCGGTAATTTTGATGGTTGACAGGACATTTTATACTTTGATGTCTAGCTTGATTATTGCATTGTTCTGTAGCATTCAAGTTATTGAATGTTGACTTCTCTAACTGTCAGAATTGGCTTATCTCAGGAAAAGATTTGGCTTGTTCTAAAAGATTTGTCATTTTTTGTATGCCTTTTTCTTTCTAGATTATATGCATCCTGGTGGTTAGCATCTAATAAAATTGTACATGTTTTGTTCACCAGAAACTTGGAGATATCACTGAAATGACCTTTGGTGGTCGTTATGTTATTCTGATGATGGCATTCTTTTCAATTTACACTGGTCTTATTTATAATGAATTCTTCTCAGTCCCCTTCAAACTATTTGCTCCATCAGCATATGCATGTCGTGATCTCTCTTGCAGGTATTTGATTTAAATTACGAGCTATAAAAATCTTCATTTACTGTGCTCTTTTGACTACACAGTCCCATGCACACTTGTTTTTCAGGGATGCTACCACATATGGTTTGATAAAGGTGCGCCCCACTTACCCATTTGGTGTAGATCCTGTATGGCATGGCAGCCGCAGTGAGCTGCCTTTTCTCAACTCTCTGAAGATGAAATTGTCAATCCTTATTGGGGTTTCTCAAATGAACCTTGGAATCATATTGAGTTATTTCAATGCAACGTACTTTAAAAACAGCGTGAATATCTGGTAAGCTTTGAAAAACTTATTTGCTGGCTGCTTCAGCATTTTTCAATTTTTTATTTTTTTCCCCGACTGGAGTTTTAAAAATGCTATGTTCACTAAAGTTTGCCATTGCCATGCATTTTCCAGGTTCCAATTTATCCCCCAAATGATATTTTTAAACAGCTTGTTTGGCTATTTGTCACTCCTTATCATTCTGAAGTGGTGCACTGGTTCTCAAGCTGACTTATACCATGTAATGATATACATGTTCCTGAGTCCAACAGACGAGTTGGGGGAAAATCAGCTTTTTCCTCGGCAAAAAACTGTTCAGGTGGACTCTATTTTATATTGCCTCTTACTTTATCTTTCATGTATATGAGATGTGGGCATCGTACTAATTCATCTTGTATATTCTGTTTCCAGCTTGTGCTATTACTATCGGCCCTTGTTTCAGTACCATGGATGCTACTCCCAAAGCCTTTCATTTTGAAGAAGCAACACCAAGCTGTATGATATAGTTCTCAAATACCAATTTTCGCAACTTGATTTAAAGTATATATACATGTGTCTATGCATGTAGCATGCAAACCATAAACAAGAGCACTGTGTCTATAATTTGTTCTCTCTCTTTATAAGTTCTGATAGTAATGTTTTTTCCCCAGAGGCAAGGTGAATCATACATGCCACTTCAGAGCACTGAGGACTCTCTTCAATTGGAGGCGAACCATGATTCACATGGTCATGAGGAATTTGAATTCAGTGAAGTTTTTTTGTACATCAGATGATACATACCATCGAGTTTGTACTAGGAGCAGTCTCAAACACAGCTTCGTATCTTCGATTATGGGCCCTCAGGTTTGTCATTTGAAAAATGAAGTTAATGCAGCATTTGAGTTCAAATTTAGTTTTCAATCTTGCATGTAACTGTTAGAGTTCAAAATTTTAGATTATGCTGTATGCATGAATTTTCTTGACGAGTGATTTATATATTCTTTTGATAAAAGATGCATAGATGGAAGCAATCCTCTCTCATCCTTCTACGGTGTTGAATTCCACCCTTGCATATGGTCCCCACGTAGTTGTAGTCATTTCTCTATATTTCCAAACAAATCACCTTTTTTCTGTTTGATATTTATTCGATTCCCCTTGATGGGAGCTAATTGGATACCTCATGTTGTCTCTTCTTTCGCAGTCTTGCGCACTCGGAGTTGTCGAGTGTATTCTACGAGAAGGTCCTTCTCCTTGCGTGGGGGTATGTTAATACTTCTTATGATGCACACGCAACTATACCAAAATATGGATGCAAGCTAATATTTTTTACTTTTAATTAATTTTTTTTGTATTTTTAGATCATTTTCATGCGCTGTTTTCAAACAGACACTAAAAAAATAATGGATGCAAACTAATGATGTGCTTTAAATGGGCCACCGCAGGTACAACAATATTTTCATCCTTGTTGTTGGTGCCATCGTCTTTATTTTTGCAACTGTTGGTGTGTTGCTGGTGATGGAAACTCTGAGCGCTTTCTTACATGCCTTGCGTCTTCACTGGGTGGAATTCCAAAATAAATTCTACGAGGGAGATGGGTACAAGTTTTATCCTTTTTCATTTGCATCCCTAAATGATGAGTGTGAATGATGCACTCATGGCTGCTGCCATGTACGGAAGTCATTGGGCATGGATTATGTTTGTTTTCTCTTCTCCTCATGGTGGGGAAGTGATGAGAGGTATGCATCTTGCACGGAGTTTGAGGAACCTTCTTTTTTCGAAGCATTGCTTATCTTGTCCAATCCTTTATTTGTTGTTTAAACTTTAAAGGAGTAGGAGGCACGTATGTGATGGCAGCTATGGCCCAGTGTAATAATAAGGTTATTTGATTTATTTAAACCTTGATTATTTGTAAGTATTTAAACCTTCATTATCTTCAATAATATTTAAATCATCAATATATATATAATAATATAGCAAAGTCAAATTCTGATTTTTTTTTATAAAATCATGTGGGCATATAGGGTCATTATTATACTCTTTCTTCAATAAATACTTTCTGCATTGCTTTAACCCACCAAAGGAATATGTGTAAACTTGATTGAGTAAACCTCCAAAGAATTTGAATTATATGTTACAGACATTTCAAACCTTTTAGGGATTTTCATATAAATATCATTATCAATTGATTCATATAAATAGGTTGTAACATCTATCAAGCACACTTCTAGTTTTTCACAAGTTGTCAAGCTAATAAGATAATGAAATGTAATTGTATCTACTACAGGATAATATATTTCATCATAATCAATGTTAGGTCCTTCTGAAAATCTTTGTGCTACTAGTCGGGTCTAATATCTTATGATTTTATTTTCTCATTTTATTTTTTCATAAATACTCATTTATATTCAATTGGCTTTACACCCTGAGGTTACACCTTGAGGTGTTTGGACTATAGGTCCAAAAACTTCATGCTTTTGCAAGTAAATCTATTTCAATTTGGATTGATCACTATTTAATAGACAAGACACTCAAAAGAGGGATCATTTAGTTTCTATTCAACCAATTTGTTATATTGTTGCTGCAAGAGCACATTCAATGCATAAAAAGTAGAAAAATATTTTTCTCTAACATATCTTCATTAGTGATATTGTATTCACACATTAATTTAAAATCCTACAATCTTAAATGTATTCAATCATAACAAGCTTTTGGGAGAATAATTGTCTTTTGATGGTCATCAAATTTTGCCAAAGAATAAGAGGGATCTTTGATTGTGAGATGCTCTATTTTCAACTCCTCATAGAGATGATGATGATGTAAAAAAAAAGCATGGAATGTCTTATTTCAACTAGATGCTTCATTATCATTTATAATGGTGTCTTTAAGACCCATGACATTCAAATGAATTTTGACATCAAGAATCCATGATAAATGAGAAAATAACAATATAAAGAAATTCACAAAAATACAATGATAAAAAAAAACATAGTAAGATCAAATTATCAAAACAAAAATGGTATATGGTGTTGTTATACCTCAACTATAAAAGGCATTTCACCTTACTTTAGACTAGTAGTCTACAAGTTAAAGGTTTCCAGTCTATATATCAAATTTGTAAATATATAGTAGAATTTTTTTAATGTAAATAAAATAGGCAATTCCAACAAGGAAAGAATTTTCTAATAAACACATAGTATACTTATGATTTGCAAAATTATAAATACAAAATTTAAACAGTAATAAATAGAATGGTAGATAAAATTTGAAGAAATCTTACTTAAACTTGTATTGAAATGAGTATAAGAGATAATCATACCTTTTACTTTTTATGAACAAACCAAAAACGATTGTGCTTCAAGATAAAAACAATGATCAATTTGTGCTGATAATGTTTTATGAAACTATATATTTTGACATAAGAAGTTGTACATTCAAATGAACTAAAAAATAATGAATAAATATAATATGAGAGGTACGGATAAAGAAACTTTGACATCCACACATAAAATGTATGGTTTTATAATATTTATTCTTTTACATTTTACTGAAGGGCTTAACAACAATCTCACAAACCCTCTGGAACCAAACTAGATCCAATGTTTTTTTTTGTTGATGTGTGTTATAATAATATTTTTTTTCTTTTCAAACATTATTTTTAATATTAGTATATTAAAACAATTTGAAAACATAAGAAAATAATTTTCTTGAAACGAAGAAGTCTTGATTTTCTGTAGTAACTTGTCATTAATTTGCTTGTTTTGCAGTACTAAGGCCATTTTGGAGAGCTGATGGCATCTGCAGAAATCAAGTTTCCCTGATGCCGTGTTCATTAGCATGTTTAAAATCATTCTGGGGGGTGTCGAGAATCTGATGAATACTAATTATCTAGTCACTGTTGGCAATGAATCCCTCATAATCACAAGCAACGAGCTGCTGTCTTCTAATACAGGGTTGTCGACTGAACTGATTCCATAATGAATAATTTCTCAGGCACTATGGTGACATGATACACGTGTTGCCACAGCAAAAGAGATGACAAAAGATTAGCATTGCAAGTCTTCAAAGGATTGATTGCGCAGTAGAAAGACAAACAGCATAGTACAGCTGCATTTGCAGACCCAAGACATAGGAAATTTCAAAGAAATTCAATATCCTATGATTTGATTGTATCTTCTTATTTACAGACACCCAAAGTAAATCATACTACGATTTGCATCCTACTGGGTGCTGGTCTGCACAGCAGCAACAGTTGAGACCATGGAGTCTACTCCGCAAACATTGCGACCACGGCAGATCTTGTAGAATCCATTCTCTCCCCACTTTTCTCCCCAGGAGTTCTTGATGATCCAGTATGGCTTTTCCTTCATCCTGACAGGAGCATAGCCAGCTGAACCATACCCCACCAGCAGCACTCCATGATCAAGCCTCCTTGAGCAGATGTACGGGCATGACACTCCTCCAATGTATGTTTGCATGAACACAGCATTGATGGCCACTGTATTAGAGCAAAGCAAAGAGTTATACACAACCAAACACTACAATTGTGGACGTAAAAAGCAACATAATCACTCAAACCAATAAAACTCAACCTGCAAAGAGGTCCATTTTTCACAAGATTTGCGGCAATTTGATCTTCATCAAGGGAAACGACGCTGAAAGTTGGCCACTCTTGCTGCAACCTTGTTCTTGTCAAATTTGCAAGCACCACGATCAGTACCAGTGTAAGGATAGTCTTCCTCACGCATAAGACCACCAGCTTTGAGAGAGTACTCAAAGGCACTATTCATCAACCCACCACTGCACCCAGAGTCACACGAACCTGGTTCTTCTGGATCACACTGCATATAGGCATGAGCTGAATTTAGAGAGCACGAAAAAACTAATCTATTAACCACCTTCCTAAAAAATATGTTATCCATGGAATTGTTTCACTTCTTTATTTCTCATCAAAATGATATTCATTCCAGGCAAAATGTCAAATTACAGTCTCTGCATACATTGAACCATCAGCAAGAAGCTGTGAGGTTTAGAGAACAAAAAATCTGCAAGTCTAATTAATCGAATGAACTCTACAACATGAAAAGAATGCAGCCATTCATAAACAACCTACCAGAATACCGACTGAAAATCAATGTATCTTGAATAGATGATAACCAACAATCATTGCCGGATAGATACTTATTCAATCCGTTTATTTATAAGCTTATGCTTTTGACGACTGAAAACAAACAACCGACAGTGACTCCAGTAACATAGCAAACATACTTTTTTTCTTCCTTGCCAGAACCTTCAATAAAAATGGATATCAACACCAAGAATAAACAGCAATCATCAAAGTTAGCATGTTTACTCTAAGTCTAGATCACTATAGAACAATGAATCATGCTTCAAGTACCCAAAATCGTCAAGTGCAACCCTTTAAAAAAATCATGAAACATGAATAATTAATAACTTAAAACACTAGCTGCAAAGAATCACACCTCATGATCGCAATCCACAAGCTGCTGCTCACTTAGGCTAACAAGCTCTCCAGTTGCAAGAAAGTGGGCACCTTCCAAAGCTCCTGTGGCACTAAAACTCCAGCATGACCCGCACGAACCCTGAACCCAACAAAACAAAATCAACATCACCGTTAATAGCAACCATGATAGCCCCACAAAGATAAATCACCAATAAATAAATAGCCGCTAAAAATCGACAAATTTAATTTAAGTCAACACTTGGCTCCCCCACCTAAAAACTCATCCTTGAAAAACAAAAATCACCATATTACAATTAAAAACAAAAAAGAAATCAAGATAAAAAAAAAGACCTGGTTTTTAACAGGACCAACAGCTCCTTTATCTCTCCAATCAAAATCCTCAGGCAAGTCACTGGTAGGTAAAATCGGAGCTTTATTCGCATCCTTAGGCAACCTCAACCTGCGCAACCCTAAAACCTGCTTTCTAAACTCAGCCGGAGTCAAATCGGAGAACTGAGTCACTCCATGACTCGCCGTTGGGTCCAATTTCTGATGACGCGCCGCGCGTCTCAGATTAGCCTTGAATACCGAGAATCGGTAATCATGCTCATCCTGTGAACCGTAGGATTTCTTGAATTTACTCTTGAATTGCGAAAAGTGATGCTGCTCTGCGTTTAACAGGTTTGATGAAGATGTATCCTGGCCGTCCACTACTTGTCTGATCAAGGTATCATCACCGTTGAGTGTGTCCGCATAAACCGCGGAGATGAAGAGGAGAGAGAGGATGACAAAGAGAGAGCAGTTGAGAGACATTGTCGAATTATGGCCAACGCTCTACTCAAGAGAGATTTTATATAGAAAACGATACCTGCTTCTTCTTTTTTTATTTTTTTATTTATTGTTGTCATTATTATTTCTTATAGGTATAAATATATGAATCCGTATCGTATTTTGAGACGGATTGCGTGGATTATTGAGATAAGATACATATATTATCATCCTTCAAGAATCAATGTTTACTATTTAGTCCGATTTGTCTCTCTTCTTTAGATTATATCAGATTGGACTCTCTACTTATATTTTTTTATCGATCCAGTCCTTTGTTTTCAACATTCTAACGGAGATCTAGTGGTATATCGTCTTAATTTCACTCAATTCCAGTAAAAATAAAATAAAATATCGCAAACCAATATTTTAATTTTAAAAGTAAGATGAAAATATTATCAAATCTTATAATATTCAAAGCACGATTGTATGGATCCTGTTGAAGGCTAGTGATGAATTAGTTGGGTCATGTCAAAGTCTTCAGGATTATTTTCCCACAAGAAAATCATATAGATTTTAGAAAGTCATAGAAAAGGTTCCTATAAAGTAAAGGGTTCAATGTCGTCAGGAATAGAAACTATAAGGACCATGAATGGTCGTAAATAGGGTAGTGTACGCATAGAAGGGGATTGGGGACTGATCTCACAGTCTTAACGATGGGTTTGGGCCTTTTGTTGCTTACGGGGTAAAAGGGAAAGGAGCAGGCAATAGGAGAAGGACACGTGGTAGAGATGGAGCGTTGGACTTTTGAAGGGTAGGTTCTTCTTTGTAGACTGGCGGTTTCGGATTGGGAAGTTATTTCTGTTTTTGACTTTCTGTTACTTGATGATGTCATTGGAAAGTGTGCGTGGGAAGTTAATACGTGGGAAAGGGGTATCGTGGACATAAATTTTTAAAATGTTTTTCAAAAAAATTTGTTTGGGCGGCTGGCCCAAGATCCACTCCAGTATTATGTGACCCAGTATATACAAATTGCCGGACCCATAGTATATTGGAAGTGATAATACCCACAATCAATTTTAATATTGGCCCACGTAGTATGATTTATTTGATTTGCTAAAAAAAAACTATTTTTTGTGAAAAACAAGAAGAAAAAAAAACGGTTTTCCTCCGTTAAGCACCCTAACTGCCTTTTTGTGAGTGTATTGAGGTTATTTTTGAAAATATTTTTTATTTAAAAATATAATAAAATCATATATTTTTATTATTTAAAAATTATTATTGATATTAGTACATGAAAATGATTTAAAAATACTGAAAAATTTTTAATTTAAAATAAATAAAAATATTTTTTTCAAAAAAAACAAATTAAAATGCAATGTTAAACAAGAACTTTGTATTACACTAACCTCTTTGATTGTGAAAAAAAACAATTTGATTTATCTTCTGCTCCTTTTTTCTCTTGTATAATAATAACAATAAAAAAAAAAATGAGGCTGCAAGATTGGTTAGATGTGTGTTTGCACCATTGTATCCCTCTTTATATATTTTTTTTTCTCTTGAAATTATTTTTTTTTATTTTTTTTAGTTTTCTTTCTAATTTACTTGCACCTTTATTTACATATACTTCAACATAAAAATTTTTATTTTAGATTGAGTTTTTTAATATATTTTTAATGAGGTCTCATACTCATGATTTGCACCGTGTGTTTTAACAAGATTACTAGTTTGACTCAAGTATTTTTTTTTTTTTATTTGACTTTTTTGTAATTTTATCATTTTAAATTAGGTTGACTGGAATTAGACTTCATAATTTATTTTGGTCTATTTTCTATAATATTATTCTTCGTCTTGTGACTTTGATCATGAGGTTTGGTGGGTTAATCCTAGTTCACTCAACTTATTTTTTATGCCAATTTTTAATTGATTTCACCTTTCAAAACTGAATTAATTGAGAATTTTAACTTTCAATTTGTTCTCATCTGCTTTCTATTTATTTATCTTGTTCTCATGACTTAAATTACAAATATCATAGGTTAACCTTAATTGACTTGATTATTTTTTTGGATCTTTTTTTTTGTTTGTTTATTTCACATTCATCCTTCAACATCAAGTTTATTGAAAAATTAAGTTTCATGATTTATTTTTATTTTTTTTTATACGGGTTACCATGATCTTTTAACTTGGTTTGCAAATTAATACATTAACACGAGTTAACTCGAATCGAACCAATATGTTTGCCATCTAAAAATTTATTAAAAACAATTCATCTTAATAATTTCTTGTGACTTACACTATATATTTATCGTTATTCAGGTTATATTTAAACCTGTCAAGGTTACCAAGTTAGATTGTATTAATTCACACAGTTTAGCGAGTTAACTTGATTGACTTGATTTTTTTTTCTCTTTCTCAATTTAATTTTTTCAGTAGATGTTTTTTAAAAAAAATTTTTTATCATTTATCATTGGATTTGTTTTTTAAATTTAGGTCATAGGTTTAACATGTTAACTCGATAGACTCCAAATTTTATTCCTTTTTAATTGGTTTTTTTATGGTTCCATCCTTTAATATTAGGTTGGTTGAGAATTTATGATTTATGATTTGTTTTGCTTTTTTATACTAGGTTATCCTGACTTCATAACCTTGAATTATGCTTAACGGATTAGTGTAAGTTTACTCTAGTTGTTTTTTCATATCTTTTTTTTTAATTTTTTTTTCTAATTTCATGATTCAACATTATGTCAATTGGGGACTAAGTTTTATAATTTGATTTGTATATATTTATTATGGTCTCATGACTAAAGTCATAGGTTTGATGGGTCACCCCAAGTGAAATTGGGTCATTTTTTTTTATTTTTTTCCCGTTAAGATTACCTTGATCTCATGATATTAGTCATCAATACTTCAATATTTGATTTGTTTTTATATAAGATCTCATAATCTTTGTTACAAGTTTGACGAGTTAATTGAGTTGATTTGTTTTTTTCTTCTTATTAATTGACTTTTCCCCCATATTTTTATCATTTAATATTGTGTTTGTTTGGAAATTAGGCTTCATGACTTGTTTTTAGCTTGTTTTTTATTTGGTTATTCTAGTTTTATGACCTAAGAATATTGGATACATGTTAACCTGGATTGATTTCATGTTGTTTCTAATGTTATTTTTTTAATTGATATTTTATTTCAAAATTCATCATTCAACATGATTAGGGTTGGTTCGAAATTAAGCTTTGAATTTTTATTTTGATGGGCTATATCAGTCTCATGATCAGAGTCAAATCAGGCGGGTTACCCGAGTAAATCAGTTTGTTTCTTTTAATTTTTTTTTTTTGAGGTTGTCTTGATCTTTCATGACTTTATTCATATGCTTAACTAATTGACTCAAATCATTCTTTTATGTTTTTTTTTAAAAAATTTCATCATTTAATATTAGGTTTATTGGAATTGAACTTTACAATTTATTTTGATTAGTTTTTTACATGGTCTTAATCTCATGACCTAGGTTGATGGTTTGACAGGTTAACTCGAGTAAAAAAAAATTCCTTTTTTTAATTTATTTTTTTCAACATTAGGTTAATTAGGAATTCAACTTTCATAGTTTCTTTTGAATCTATTTCCACTAGATTATCATGATCTCATAACTTGGATCATAAAATTTGTATGTTACCCCTTGTTGACCTAAATCAATCAAATATGTTATCATTTGAGTTCTTCTAGACTTGTCAAGTGAAATGGATCATATGTGGTTAACCATCACATTATTTAATGTTTTTCAACTATAAAAAATATTAGCTACATCTAAACAATTTTTTATATGTTTTACAAAATGAGTGTTGATCAAAACTTTTTTTATAAGATTACCATTTTGCCTCCTATTCAAATAATAATTGTCCTCATATGCCTTTAGTCTAAAGGCATTATCAAGTTTTTATATTTTAGATTACAATTAGATTACTAAAATGTCTCTTAAGACAACATAATCAAAGCTTTTAATCTAAGGATTTTTTTCTTTCCATTCTAGCCAAAAAAATAAAAATATGTTAAATTTTAAATAAAGTTGTTAATGAGTGTGTTATACACACCAAGTGCATGCAACGCCTCCCAATAATTAAACTTGTTTGTCCAATGTATGTTTAGATATATCGTTTTGTCCTCTTTAATAAGTATGATGCGTGTCATTGATAATATGATAGTTTTTCATTATTTGACATTTTGTTTTGTTTTTTTTCTCTCTCTCCCATAAGAAATTGAAAATTGGTCTTCTTTATTTTTAGTATTTGTCTTTTGATTCTTATTTTGATTTATTATTTTTATCCTTAACTCTTTAATAAGAGTTTTACTTCTTTTCAATTTAGTCATTCAATTTAAAATTTTTAATATATTATGCTTTTCAATTCAATCATTATTTTTTTAATGTGTGATTTTGTTTTACCTGACCCTTTTATATTTTTTTTTGCCATTCAATTGAAGTTTGTTTTGTGCTATTGTTTTCAATTTTTGACACATGTAATATTATTAAAAAGATCTTAATGAGATAATTCTAACACTTGATAGAACACCATATAAGATAGTAATTAACCCTAAATTAACCTTAAAAAAAAACCCTAACAATTTATGACAATATTTGATGATTTTTCAAGATAATTAAAACTATCTTTCTCAAGATCTTTCTAACAACATTATATGTGTAAAATACAAAACTTCAATATGTCCCTAATGACCCTTTTACTTTTAGTCATAAAACTAAATTATTTTTCTAATATTTTCTTAATATTTTTTTATATTCTCAGAATATCTATCAAACCATGTTGAAATTGAAATTATGAAATACCCCTTATTATCGAGTATTTATTTATTTTTAGTTTTTTTAGTTTTCTATGAAGAACTTCAAATTTAGGCTTCGTAGAGTGGTTGACTTTAATTTAAAGTGATGACTGTAATTAGTTGTGCAAGAGATACATGATGATACATGCTGCAATGTAAAATTAAATATTATTCCCAAAACGTTTTTCAAAAACCAATCCTTCCGGCATCCAAGAAGAAAAAATGCTTCATCTTTTGATTTTATGTTGGTGACTATTTGAGAGTATCATTTACATTGTTTTTGAAAATATTTTTTTTCATTTATAAATATATTAAAATAATATTTTTTTATTTTTTTAAAAAATTATTTTTGATATCAGCATCTGAAAATGATTTAAAACACTATTTTTTTTTAATTTAAAGTAAAAAATAAAAATAAAAATATTTTCAAAATGCTTTTGAAATGTAATGCCAAACAAAACTTTAATATGAATTTAAATATTTTTCTTAAATGGTTTCTAAAAACTTTTATTGGTTACATAAAAAAGTATTTGAGGGTATATAAAATTATTTATTAAAGTATTTTTTATTTGAAAATATAGTAAGATGATATTTTTTGACATAAAATATCAAATGATTTAAAAATATTAAAATAAATTAAAATTTTTTAAAAATAAAAAAAACTATTTAAAAAAAACAATTTGAAAAGTAAAAATAAACAGGCCGATGCTTATCACTTCATTGTTCAAAACGTTGAAAATTCTTAGAAACAACAACAACAACATATAGACTAGCATTAAAAGCAAAGATGCCTTTGAGGAGAAAAGGTGGAAAAGATGAGCATAAAGAAGGCAGTAAAGTACAAATGAAATGAAACAAAAGTGTGGTCATGTAATCTTGTTTGTCAATTGTATTTTAAAAATAATTTTGAAAAATTTGAAAAAAAACTTTTTTTCTTATTTTTTATTTAAATTTTAAAAAAATAGTAAAATAGTATATATTTTTATGTGATAATCTTAAAAATAGTCTTTTAAAAATAAAAAAAGTTATTTTGATATATATTTTTTTAAAAAAATACTTTAAAAAAACATCTATACCGCATTCCAAACAGGCAGTAGTTCTGTCGATTCCAGTGAATGGTCAATCTAATCCAGTTGTTTAGGCCTGCCAAAGTCAACGGATCCATGCGGATCCATGGCCGGTGCAACTTCGTTCACTCAATCACGCAAGTGGCTGTCCATTTTGTGTACCTTTTCTGCCCTATGTTGCGACTGTGGTCCGCTTTCTCACAAACTTCGACATCTCTTGTCGATTCCAGACAAGCCATATATGAGAGTGGAAATAAGTCTTCTTTGTAAAGAATTTTTTTTAGAAAATATTTTTTAATATTATAAAAAAATAATTAGAAATAATTTTTAATGTTTAATTATACTATAAAAATAATTTATAAATATTTATTTTTTCAAGTTTATTCAGTGCGCATATACTTCAAAAAAATTATTATCTATTTACATGTAACTTATTTGGTAAAATATAACTATATATAATATAACTATTTTTGAATATAATATTATAAATTTGTTAAATATTTTTAACAAGGAGGTTTAGGCAATTATCTTTCCAATATCCATTTGATATATATATATATATAATATATATGATATATATTAATAGGTTTTGAAGTGCTACTATCCAATTTATATAGACAACTTTTCATCATCATCATCATCATCATTTTTTGTCTATTATATTTTAAAAATATTTTTGATAATTTTTTTAAAAAATAATTTTAATTTTTTATTTTAAATTAAAAAAATTAGTATTTTTTAAATCTTTCCATGTATTAATATCAAAAATATTTTTTTTTAAAAATAAAAAAAAATTATTATTTTAATATATTTCTAAATAAAAAACATTTTAAAAAACAAGTACAACATCGTTTCAATCATAACTTTATAGTTGGATTTCCCTTCGAGTGGATGTCTCTTTTCCTTTTGAACTCTTGAATCTTAGCCACCACAAGTCAACGTTTAGAAACGTAAGCATGCTATCTATTTTTCAAACTTTAATTTCTCACATTCCACCGTCCATATTCATAATTTCATACTGCATTATCGCTCGAACTTCTTTGAACTGACCTCTAGAGATCATGACATTCCCCTATTGGAACTAGGCAAGCTCCATTTATTATATAGTAAAAAAAATCATACTGTTTAAAAAATTTAAATTATCTAAACGATCTCTGTCATTTCATAAAACAATTCAATCAAAGTTTCACTATCGTTGAGTTTGAGTAATATAATATTATTAAAATTTGGCCATTGATTGCTTTATTCTTGTATTTTAGTCTAATTAGAATTGTGATTGATATTATTTTTTAAAATATTATTTATTTATAAATATATTAAAATAACATTTTTTTAAATAACTTATTTAAAATAAAAAACAAAAACAAAAACAAAAAAACTTTTGAATTTTTTGAAACGTCTTTTGAAACACATTACCAAATAAACACTCCATGTAATAGTCATACCATAAAAAGTATTATGACTCAACAACTACAATAATTACAATTTTTTTAATAAAAAAATGTTTTTTTTTAATTATATGTCTCTATTTTTAAAACAATAAATATAAAAAGCTGAAATAAAGTAAGTGCTTGTTTAAAAGTATGATTAATGTTTTTTTTTAAATTTTTTTTTATTGAAAGATGTATCAAAGTAATATTTTTATTTTTTTAAAAATATATTTATTATTATCATATCAAAATAATCTAAAAACACAATAAAAAATAATTTAAAATCAATTGTTTTTATAAAAAAATATTAAAAACTTTTATTTTGATTCTGAACGTTCTCTTAATATTTATTTGGAAGTATGGTTGCGATTGTTTTTAAAAATATTTTTTATTTAAAAATACATCAAAATAATATTTTTTATTTTTTTTTAAAAATAATTTTTAACATAGCACATCAAAATAAACTAAAAATATATATAAAAAATTAATTTAAAATAAAAAAATAAAAAATAATTTTTTTAAAAGTTTTTCAAAAACGTTTTTCGAAACAGTTACAAACACCCTTTAATCGAATCAAATTTAATAATTCTGACACAATCTGTCCGTGACGGCAAGGTCACTTTTTTAGTATATTTTCAATTTTCCTTGAAAGAATAACCTCTTAATATATATTTGCATTTCTTGTATCTGTCTGCCGCCACATAAATTTCTACTCCAAATGCCATTCTGGTTCAAACCAAAACGTATAGATAACAGTTGACCTACCCTTGTTAAGCTTTCAAACTTGCTGACCCCAAACTTGTTTCTTGGCAAAACATGGTATAGATAACAGGTTCCAGTAAATCCCCCGTAGTATATGGTAAGGTGAGGACCACACCAGTGTATCTATATATGGATGTATTTTAAAGGTTTGGTAGCGGAAAACACTAGAAGTTGGTGTTGAACTCTAATTTGAGAAGATGGGCTCTTCTCCTTCTTCATCCATTGTGTTTGCTGTATTGTTTTTGGTTTTCAATGCGGCTGTGCTGTGTCATGGAGGCAAAACCAGTAGTTTTGTTAGGAAAGTGGAGAAAACCATTGACATGCCTCTTGATAGTGATGTTTTTAAAGTCCCTCCCGGCTACAATGCTCCACAACAGGTGTGTATTTTTCTTTTCATTTCTTGCCGTTGTTTATTGGCACTTTGAAGGATGTAGTGTATATGTATTGATTAAAATTGTCTTTTCTTTTTTATATGTGTAATTTAGGTGGGTTTGTCAATTAAGAAAGGAAACGTTCTATTTTATTATTTTTCTGTCCTAAGAATTCCGGGGAGTCTCCTTGAGAGTTTTGTTGATTTTTCTTGACAGAAGCAGTGGATGGACTCTCCTTAATTTATTGATATGTGGGTGATTTAAATACAGGTTCATATAACACAAGGAGATCATGTGGGTAAGGGAGTGATAGTGTCATGGGTGACTGCTGATGAATCAGGTTCAGATACAGTGATTTACTGGAGTGAAAATAGCATACAAAAGAAGCAGGCTGAAGGCAAAACTTATACCTATAAATTCTACAATTACACCTCTGGCTACATTCATCACTGCATCATCAGAAACTTAGAGGTTAGTTTTTCTTTTTAAGAAAAAAACATTATGTACTATTTGATGCTCATTTTGCTTTATTCGCATAGTTTCTCAGTTAATTTAATTGGGAATTTGGGTTTTAATTGGAAAAGAATCACCTTTTTTTTGGTAACAAATTAGAGTGTGGTTTTGATTAATCTGGTTTTCTGACTTCTTGTGGCAGTTCAACACCAAATATTACTATGTAGTAGGGGTTGGGCACACCACAAGACAGTTCTGGTTTACCACTCCTCCTGCAGTTGGTCCTGATGTCCCATATACATTTGGTCTCATTGGTATGTATATGGCTTGCTATAGGTTCTGTTTGCTTATATTATGGACATTGTGGTTCATTCATACCTGCATTTTGCTCTTGTATTTGCTCATGGTTAAGATTCTTACATTGGAAAGGATGTCCAGGGTTTTACATGTGCTGATGTCCTCTTTATTGGGACTTAATTTTGCAGGGGATCTTGGTCAGAGTTATGATTCAAATAGAACACTTACTCACTATGAAAATAACCCAACAAAAGGGCAAGCAGTTTTGTTTGTTGGAGACCTCTCTTATGCCGATACCTATCCAAATCATGACAATGTGAGATGGGATACATGGGGAAGGTTTGTAGAGAGAAGCGTTGCTTATCAACCTTGGATATGGACTGCCGGAAACCATGAGATTGATTTCGCCCCCGAGATCGTAAGCATCTATTTCCGTAGCTTATCATCTAATCAAGAACAATTTCTTTGACACCTCTGAAATAAGTGAGGGCCAACAGGAGATGGTGTCTTCTCTAATTCTTATTTTCTTATGGTTAGAAATGCTTCATCTTGCACCATTTGTATAATCCATGGCTTCCAATATCCTATCAACTTTGTTCTCTCAGGAAATGCTACTTTCCATCTTGAGGGCTACTTCTCAGTGCTGACAATATATCATCTTGCTTGCCAACAAACTTCGTTGTAACTACTGTAATTTAGTTGTAGAACTTGACTGTTATTATTATAGATATGGTGTGGTTTCTATTGTCTATGCAAAGCTTGCTACGGGTTTAATTGTGAACTTTGCTTTGTGTTTTATGGTTTAGTCCATAGTTTTCCACATGCATGTCTGATAAATGTACAGAAGCTGCAGAAAAGAAAATTCATAACAGAATGAAATTTTGTTGCAGGGTGAAACTAAACCTTTTAAGCCTTATAATCACCGCTACCATATCCCTTATAGAGCATCGCAAAGTACTGCTCCTTTGTGGTACTCAATCAAGAGGGCTTCAGCATACATCATTGTGTTGTCTTCATACTCGGCATATGGTATGGGTTTTACTTCTTTAAGAGTTGTAAAATAGAATGAATGAAAGATTGAGTGCGTGTATCAGTGTATGTGCAGCTTATTTTCATCAAACATTGGTTCATGCCATTTTTTTTGCTAGACATGAATGCTGAGTTCATATATTGTCTAGGAAAAGACCTTGGAAATTATGACTTGTACACTGCTCATATTTAGTGCAATTGCTTTACCATAAGTCCTGTAATCTCTTCATTTTGATACCTGCATTCAGATATTTGGAAAATCAAGTACAATTCCTGCTTTTCCATGCTATGCTGAAATTTCTATTACTTCGGTGAGAAAATTCGATAGTAACGAACTACTTTTGTAATTGCATCTGTTTTTCCATCTTGTTCTTAGGCAAATATACTCCTCAAAACCAATGGCTTGAAGAAGAGCTACCGAAAGTTAACAGGAGGGAGACACCATGGTTGATTGTTCTTATGCATTCTCCATGGTATAATAGCTACGACTATCATTACATGGAAGGGGAGACCATGAGAGTAATGTACGAGTCATGGTTTGTCAAGTACAAGGTTGATGTTGTGTTTGCTGGTCATGTCCATGCCTATGAACGATCTGTAAGTGTACCTTATCCCTCCTAAGATTATAAATCATGTGATCAGGTTCTTGTTTCTCTTGAAATGCCTTCTTTCCACTTCCTGAATGTGAAATCTTTGTCTGTCAAAGTAACAGTCGGTTGCATTTTCTGCTAGTAAGCAATGATTAATTGTCTGTGCAGGAGCGCATATCGAACATTGCATACAACATTCTGAACGGACGGTGTGTACCGGTAAGAGATCTAACCGCCCCAGTTTACATTACCATCGGCGATGGAGGGAAATATAGAAGGCTTGGCGACAAAGTAAGATCATTGAATAAATGAACTATCTTCTCTGATATACATCTTCAAGTTCTCTTGCACTGTTAAATATATCATCATCTTAATATTGTCTTGCAGCATGACATATCCACAACCAGAATACTCAGCATACCGCGAGGCCAGTTTTGGTCATGCCATTTTCGATATCAAGAACAGAACCCATGCTTACTATGGCTGGCACCGCAATCAAGATGGATATGCTGTGGAAGCTGACACCATGTGGTTCTACAACAGATACTGGCATCCTGTCGATGACTCAACGAATCCCGATTCGTGATCAATCAGCTCTCTAAATCCTTTCATTTCCTGGAATAAAATTCCCATGTAGTGAAGAAGTGGAACGCAATCACTAATCCGTCCTCGCCCCTTTGTTGGTCACGTTTGTGGCAAAAATCCTCTTTTTTTTTTGGCTGATACAAGGTCTTTCTTTATATTGAAAAGTTATATTAGTAAGCCGACCAAAAGAGTTTGAAAAGTATTTGATCCACGCAACGCAAGCCAGCTTCATTAAGACAGTAGTGGCATACCAAAAAGGAAGAGTGGATTGGCAGGTTCTCCAGTTAGTGGAGAATCCAATTTTATAATATGAATTTGAATGGATTCTCTTTTTTATTATAGGGTTGTCAGTTTCATTTAGTCTTAAATGACTGAAACGTTTCATACCATTTAAAAAAATAAGACAAAACGGTGTTGTTTTTATCTCGATTTAATTCTAGTCCATTCCGGATTTTTCAGCCAAATACTTGCCGAAACGTTCCCTGGTTTTGTTCTGTTCGTTTTGGCCAAATAATATTTTTTTAAAATAATAAATAATTCTACAAATATCAATCATTTTTTTTAATCAACCATAAGATTGAGATGAAATTTTATGAGGAGTCTTGACATATTTATATATATTATGTTAAAATTTCAGAGCAATCAGATAATATAATGACTTTGCGAGATTGATAATGACATTCTTGTAATATTGTATATGCTATAATTTTGTTCAGAAAAAATCATTTTATTGTTTTTTTTTAGATTAAATTGTCAAATTCTAAATAATTTTATTTTTGGATTTGAACTATTTTTTTTGAATACACTCACACATAAATAGTCGATCTCAAAACAATGTGTCGAAACATTTCTAAAACCAAAATATTCCGTTTCAATTGAAAAAACACAATGCATCAACTAACAATTTTGCTTATTATAGGTAATTTCTCTTCCACCTTCCTAGCCTTCTTTTAACTATTTTACTCTCAACTCTAAAGGAAATCAATGTATATATTAGCGTTTGACCTAGATGGATAACTCCCCCTAAAATAAATTTATGTCTTATCTGATCCTTCTGCTTGCCTAAAAACTGATGCCTGAGAGACTGCCACGAAGGCGAATTCAATGTGTCTAATCATCACTTGTATTTTTTATTTTTATTATTTTTTTTGTGTTTTTAAATATTTTTATGTGTTGATAATACAAATAATTTTTTAAATAATAAAAAAAAATTATTTTGATGTATTTATGAATGAAAAATACTTTAAAAAACAACATCAATAATATTTTTAAACAATTATTTAATTTTTATTTAGGAGTTTTGTTGAGATTGCTTTTGAAATAGTTTTTCATTTAGAAATGTATCAAATATTTTTTTTTGAAATAATTTTTGACATCATTATATGAAAATGATTTAAAAACACCAATTTTTTTAATTAAAAATAAAAAATAATTTTTTTTTAATTTTTTTCAAAAATATTTTTAAAACACAATATTAAATATGTACTTAATCATCTAAGCTTTTTTATAATCATGATTGGGTCACATCCTAATCAGATTTCAGGAATAAAAAACAGGAAAATGTTTTTTTTAATAAAATTCTCTTTTGTTTTTCTTAACGTCCATATTTGCAACGAGGAAAATAAAAAAGAAAAAGTGAAAACGGAGAGGCATTGTTACGGATACGTAAGTAAACTTTACGAAAGTGAGTAAAACTAGTATATTATTTTATATAAAATGTCGTTACAAAGTCCCTGCATTCTTTCTATTTGAGTCGCGTGAAGTTCAAACCATTACCGATCAACGGCCTTCCCCTCCCTTCC
This sequence comes from Salix viminalis, assembly GCA_029228465.1. NCBI lineage: Eukaryota > Viridiplantae > Streptophyta > Magnoliopsida > Malpighiales > Salicaceae > Salix > Salix viminalis. The sequence goes on along the minus strand of CM055429.1, from coordinate 10,246,926 downwards.
AAATAAATTCTGCTATCTCTCTCCAGCTCCTCCTTCAAAAATTTATCAAAACCCTTCCCACACACAAAAAATAAAAAATTGCTGCTTCTACCACCCCTTCTAATTCTCCCGACGATCTGTAATGAAGAATACATCGGAATCTCAATAAAAATGGCGGAGCAGGTGGAAGAGCCAGTAGAAAACAACAGAACCGACAAAATAAACAACGGCTCAACAGAATCTAACAGCAACGGGAGTAATAATAACAATAATGATGAAGAGAATAGGGATAAGAAGAAAAATGTAGATCCAGAATTATTCAGCTGTTTGCTCCAGCCTGTTACTTCGGATTCCGATCCTGATTACATCGGCATTCGCCGTCTCCTTCTCTATAGGAAAGCCGAGTCCGGTGCTCGCCGCCGTCTTGTAAGCTTACTCTCCACTCTTGTCGTTTTGAAGATTATTATTATTATTATTATTATTATTATTATTATTATTAACTCGTTCGTTTTTTTATTTTTATGCATACCACATTATTTTGTTTCGTAAGTGAGTAATTGGTAGATCTACTGGTTTGGATTGTAAATTGTTGCTAGATGGAGCTTAGTCTAGGATAGAATTAGTAATTAAACTAGCTGTTCTACTGATCAAGCTTGGAGGAACTTTTTTTATTTAAAGAAAGTGGTTAGTGAGGGTCCTCATTGGATTGGATTTATAACAAAAGTCAAGTTAGAAATTACAACTCTTCCCCCCCCCTAATAGAGATTCGTTAGTGCGCCTTTACTGAACTTATTTGCCTTTGGAATAATTTGGAAGACTTGTGCAGCTAAAACAATGAATTTCTGATTGTTTCTAGATGAATTGTTGTCATGGCACTGTATCTTGTTTCAATGATTTATGAGACGAGTTTGATCAAAATCTTGAATTTACTCTCATTTTGGGATGATTTTGTTTATGCCCCAGTCGAATGGTTAGCAAGGTTGATTTACTATAGTAACGTTACCCTGTCAAATGACGCTTTCAGAATGGTCTAACAAGTAGCTATTTAGTTTTCTTTGTGATGCCTTATTCTTTTGTGTTTTTTTCATTTTCTTTGAGAAGAAATTTCAAGTATTCTAGTGTTTTTCCTTTTCTTACCTTTGAAACTGAAGTTACTTTTCTAGCAAGCAGCAGAGCAAAAATGAAATCTTATAATCTTTTCTACAAGTTCTTATTGGGAATGCATTTTATGAAGGATTGGAGATGCAATGGAAAAGGGTATGCGAGCTATCGTAATTACATTCACAGGCCAAGAAATTGGGACAGTTTGCCAAGCCACCAAAGTACTCCCGGAAACAGGTGGCTGATACTTTAGTTGAGAGCAGCTAGTTGTGTATATTGATGGACAAATTGTACTGACTGGATTATACTCACACACCTTGCACCAGGGGTTTAGAAATTATTTCAACTATCTGACATTTGACTTCCCTTACATCAAGGAACATTTCTATGTATCTAACTGAGCTAATGTTATATTCTTTCATTTTGTATCGAGAATCAACATGAACTTATACAAAAATGCACTTTGTGAGTTGTTACTTCTATTTTAAATCTATTTCTCTATACAACTCTGACATCAGGATTTACTGGTTGATGCATCAGTGGGCGATTGCTTCAATCTACGAGTCCGCTTTCCCATTTGTTCGAGGTGGACAGCTGGACTTCCAGCAGGGTATGCTTCAGTTTCTTGTGGATTTTCTTTTGATAATTAAAAAAGTTATATTTGTACCTTTGACTGCATTGAGTGCTTCTGCCATAAACTCTGAACAGGCTCCACAGAGTTAAATATCCTTACACCTGAGAAATATTTTTCAACAACAAGTAATGTACTTATTCAAGGAACCTGCCATGTCACTGGAACATGTCCCCACTACCTCCGTTTTATAACATGTTTGATATTTAACATTAGTCTGACCTGACAAGTTATTGCTTTACTTTTATGTCAACTCATCAACCTTAAACTTAATTGCTGAAAACAATATTTTTACCAGAGTAGAAATTTAAAGTGACATGATTAAATAGAGCTAAGGCCTTTTTTTTTCTCTTACAAGGAAAAACAATCCAAAATATCCATTATGTGTATATCTACTAACTAGTCTGATATGACAAGTTATGCGTTTGATATTTGACATTCGTCTGATCTGAAAAGTTATGTCTTTTACTTTTATGTTAACCCATCGACCTTATACTTAATTGCTGAAAAAATATTTTTACCCAAGTAAAAAGTAAAAGTTAAGTGATTACAGAGCAAAAGCCCTTTTTCTCACATTCAAGAAAAAAACAATGCAAAATATCCGTGTATATGTATAACTACTCTTCATCTGCCCATCCCACCCCTTCTCTTCTATTTGGACTTTGGCTTGCATTCTGCGCCAAGAACCATCAACTTAATTTCTTGTTATTTTTAGTTATTGGTTATAACTTTGAAACTACCACATCAATGATTAATTTTTTGCATGCATGAACTTCATTTGCAGGACCTGCGAAGTATCAATCTGCCTTCTACTCACAGAACAAGTTTCAGCTCAACTGCAAGTGATAATGATTCCCTACGCCACCGAGGGGCTGAACCTGCATATTCTTTTGTAGGGATGCATTGCATCTTTGATCAGTGCAAAGCTGCTGGTATTTTTTTATGTTACTGATATAGACTTCTTTCATTTCTCTTGTCACACTACTTTGAGTGGTTAGTCTTTCTTCGTAAACCTCATCCTGGTCTTATTTGCAGTTACTGTTTTGAAGTTTGGGCACATGAGTTCTGATTTACTCGCATATGGGGCGTCAGATGGAGTCTTGACAGTGTGCTTAGTCTCAGACCCACCTTCAGTCATCAAAAAATTAGAGGGCCATTCTAAAGATGTCACAGGTTTGATTGACTGGTATTGTTTCTATGGTCTTTTCTTATATTTCAGGTCCTAACTATTTGTTTGTGTGGGTGTGCATGCATGTTGCCATTATCAAAGACATGATTTCACAATCCATAATAATTTAGACAATGGAGTTGTGCACCGAATTGCTAATCCTAAGCAACAAGCCCTTTGTTTGTATTGGAGTGACACTGTATTCTAGCCTCTTGTGCAACCTGTGGTATTGGTGTGATAGGTCAAGTGAAGATCAATGACAGGTATCTTATAGGTGAACAATTAGAAATGGAACATGATCTTGTGTATCATTAAAAAATGTACAAACCAATTTAAGTGGAACCTACCTGGTAAAATTATTTGTGTGTATGACTGTACTGTAGAACCGTATGTACTTCATTTTGGCTCTGGCTTTTGCATTTTCCCAGGTCTCTGTGAATTAAGCTCTGATGGCTCTGAATCTTGTTTCTATTTAGTTTAACACTTCATGCACCATCTCTTTAGTTTAATGACATTGATATAACTTTGAATACTCGTGTAAACTTGACTATTCCTGCACATGTACACTCTAAGAGGAGTCATCAGCAAGGAGTGCAAATCTTTAGTTTCTTTATCCAATATAATCTCACCAAGGACGCTGCTAATTATATTGATTGAGTGCAAGTTTATATTTTTCTGCTATCATTGCCACATTTCTAAGTCCGAAAAGTACTGCCAGACTTCGACTTCTCATCCAATAATCAGTACATTGCTTCAGCATCCATGGATAAAACTGTGAGAGTATGGGAGTTATCAAAAGGAATTTGCATTCGAGTAATATATGGAGTCTCTTCACAATTGTGTATTCGTTTTCATCCAGTAAGTATGCACTGAACCCACACTTCCTCTTCCTCTCCCCTGATAATGTGTGCATGTACATATATGTGATCATCTGACTGGATTTTTTTTTATATTTAATATGTTCTAATCATTCTTCATGACTTGATCGGCCACCTAATTTTTCCTCTTTTGTCTCCATCATTGCAGGTAAATAACAACTTCCTCTCAGCTGGCAATGCAAACAGAGAAATTACTGTAAATACCATTTTCCTTTGCCTGCAAATCATGTCATTTTCATGACTAGCTGTATTCACCCAAAATTTTGTCACATAATTGATTGAACTTGAGAAAACTTCTACCTCATTTCATGATTTAAAGTTAAACAGCCCTACTCACTCAGTTTGTGAGGTTGCCAACTTATATACAAGCTTTCATGCTGATGCAATTTCAAAATGAGAACCTCTAAACATGTGATCATACTTGGCCACTGCCCTGCCCTGGTTTATAGTTTTCACTTGGATTGACTCCACTTGATTTGTAGCCCCTCTTCATTGATATACCAGGTATTCAATTTCAGCACTGGCAGGATTATTAATAAATTGGTCCTTTGACGATAAGGTTACATCCATGGACCATGATCACACTGGTCACCTCATTTTCTGCGGTGATGCACAGGTGACTCTTCTGTAAATACATTAAATAACCATCACCATTGGATGACTTTTTGTAGTACCTTTTCAAATAGCTATACATGCAGGGGTGTATATACTCCACAAGGATGGACTCACACACGGGTGCATTGTCCCGGGCTCATCGCTTTTCGAAGTAGTGGCAAGAGCAAATATCCAGTAACAACTGTTCAGTACCGGAGTTTCTCTCTGCTAGCAGGAGGCCCTGTGTTGCTGACCTGTACTCAAGATGGAAGTTTGTCGTTCTTTAGGTTTGTACATCTGACATGTTGTCCACTGTTAGGTCTTCTAATTTGAAGTGATTTAGAGGATGTTATGCCTGTGTTGCAGTGTTGCGTTGGAAATAAAAGGTTATCTGACTCTTCGATGCTCACTCAAATTGGCTCCACGAGTACATAGCATCCGGGCTTCTTTCTGCCCCTTACTTTCCCTTGAAAAAGGAGAGTATATAGGTTTGTGTTTTATCACTGCAGTGAAGTTTCTAATATTTGGTCAGCTATCATCTGTACATGTGAGCTTAGAATACAACTTAAAAGCTTATGCAAAAACAACTGTGTATACATATGTATGTCAATGAAATGTGATGTAGTTGGAGGCCATCATATGCTTGAGTAGTAACTCTGTTGTCACCTTCTACACTCAACTTTTATGTTCTCTTCTGCAACAATCCCGCAACCTCAGTGCCCTTTTTTTCTACTTTCCTACAACCCCTGAAATTTTCTGCAACATTTGTTTCCAACCACTGAATCTTCCTACAGTGCGTTTCTAAGAGAGAATCTAATAAAGGACAAGAGTAGACTGTGAAGCATGAAAAATTCTGTTCAAATTTGAGGTTTTGGTCTAGAAATGAGTGTTCAGATATCCTTGAAAAGGAATCTTAAGTTTGATTTAGTTTGTGAACAGTAATAACTTTTTATCTCAACTGATTTTTTTTTTCTTACATGAAGTTGCTGGAAGTGAGGATTCAAACATTTATTTCTATGATTTAACTCGGCCAAAGCATACATGTGTCAACAAGCTACAGGTCCGTCTCCGTTGTGTACTGGCTTTTGATGTTTCACTATTTCACCACCACCACCACCACCACCATGTTCTCAGCATAATGAGCATTTCTGACTGCAGGGTCATCGCTTTCCAGTCGGTGATGTCGCGTGGAACCACGGGGAGAATTTGCTGGCTACATCCGATCTGTATGGCATCGTTATTGTATGGAAGAGAGCAAAGACAAGTCAAGACATATATAAGCGGTAACAAGTCGCACACACTCTTGAGAATAAAAAAGGGAATTGAGCTTTGCATTGTCTCATCATTCTTTGGTAACTGCTAAGCCATCTGTAGCATATCATATATTTCGTGATTCATTTATATCAGAATGTGAAAACTGAGCCTCCATTGTTTTTATTAAATTTTGCACTCATCCTTTCATCATCAGCATGCATATGGCATTGAAGAGCCTACATGAAAATGAAATAGAATCCTTCTTGTTATTAAACAGTAGCATTTGCATATTTCTTAATTTTTCGGTAGACAAAATGATAAAACAAGCGGAGGCCTTTAGGAGGGAGCTACTAAAGCGACACTGATGACTTTTATTTTGTATTCCATTTGAAGCGTCTATTTTTTCATGATGCGATCGGCATAAAAATCTCAGGAAACAAAATTTAGTGTTTTTAGATTATTTTTATGTGCTAATGTCAAAAATATTTAAAAAAAATAAAAAAAATTATAATTTTAATATATTTTTGAATGAAAAGTATTTTCAAAAGCAAATATTTCCAAACAATTACTAAATTGGAAGTTTGTTTTTTTTGTCTTTAAGTTATATAGTATTCAGAAATACATTAAAATAATATATATTTTTTTATATTAGTGGATTAAAATGATTTGAAAATATAAAAGAAATTCAAATAAAAAAAATCAACTTTATTGCTCAGGGGATTATGAAAATTCCATAGCCTTAGGCGTTGACCTCACATTCTCCGTCAGATGAAAGGCTGATTTTAACAAGTCTTCCATATCTTGCAGTGTCAGCGGCATGAAAAACTGTCACAGTTTCTCTACAAGTTTGATGTTAATCTTTCGTTCGAATTATAAAATATTCCACTTTACTTGCATTACAACTAGATTTATTAAACGCCACTAGCTGAAATGACATGATAAAAATAAAAGCATTTTTTAAATTTATTTTTTCTAAAAAAAGATTACTTCCCGTAGCAAAATCCTTCAAGAGCTCCGTGCAGTACCTTTTCCTATTTACTCCAACCAGTGGGGGGTGGGGTATCCCCGTGTGTTGTTAACAACATCTTGTGATGCAGCTGCATGTTTGCTTGAAGCCTCTAGCCGAGGTTAAAAAGAGAGCTCCCGTTCCTCTGCTATCATTACACATCAGCATTTGTGTTTTATCTACTTCATCACCTTCCTTCTCTTTGTTTCCACCTGCAAGAATGTAGTGGCAAAAAAAATCAATGATAAGTAGATTCATGCTTTGGTGTATTTTACTCTTCATAGGACAACAACAGCATGCTTCCATAAATTAACAAAACACTAGAGTAGATTATAATACCTTCGCTTCTGATTGTCTGGTACCATGGTGGGAACTCTTCACCTTCTTCTGGCCTTCAGATGAGCATTTTTCACAGAAGAAATGGCCGAGTCTTTTAGCTTCCTCTGCAGACATTTCTATACAAGCAGGATGAAACCTGGATCAAAAAGTATTATCTCAATTGCAATCCCAGAGCGACTTTGCAGATAAACCTGAACTAGAACCCGGAAAAGGGCTTCGAAATAATCTCAAAAACACACAACTTACCAGTCACTACAGCCTTCGCATTGAACCATCAAGTCGTCAGGATTGTAAGGCATCTCGCATTTGCAGTACCTGCCATAATTAATAAGAAGAGCCATTTACTCAAAAACACCATTCTAATCCTAAATATCAAACTTCAATCCATCAAACCATCTTCCCTTGGAAAGGAAATTCGAGACCTACACTGCAACGCTTTCAGGATTAAAAGCACCACTAGACGAATTATACTCAAAACGACAAAAGAAATCATCGTTTCCAACAGCATCAAGCGTCGTATAATTCTTGAAACTATGAACCGTACACTTCCCTTCTATCGTCTCTGCACTCTGAGTATCATAATGATCGGATTGAAAAACCTCCTTTGAGCCATGAAACTGCCGGCGACCACCAATTGAATCCTCCGGCCGGTAATACCACCGCACGTGTACTCTCACACTGTGTCCTCTGGACTCGATCCGCTCAATCTTTGCCACGTAAGAAGGCTTCGACGGATCGGATGGCCGCATCAAAACGCAATCTCCAGCTACAAAAAACGAAAGAATATAGTTAATTAAATTGTTTTCATTTTCTAGTCAAACAGAGAGATGATATAAATTGGAAAAGAAAAGGAGGGGGGGTGAAGGACTTACGTTTAACTGTTTTGTTGATGGGTTTAACAGTGTAAGAGTCAAGAGTGCGTCTTGGTGCTTTAGCCATGGATGTAGTAGCTAGCGTGTAAGCAAACAAGGTCATGCACAAAGACAAGAAAGAGATTGTGGCAGAGAGAAGATAAGTTAACAGATGGTTGTGACCATCAACATCATTTTATGTCAAGGCTGCACATGTAATAAATCTAAAAAAAGAAGCCGCCCAGGTTAGATTCTTAGAAAGCTAGCCGGTTACGATGATTTTTTATATGAATTTCTTGTTTGATTTTTATTACTAATTCCCATGTCAGCGAACATAAAAACAAATCATAAGAAACACAGTGTGTTGTTTGGTATCGTTTTCCTTTTATGTTTCTATTTTAAAAAGCTACCAGTCTCCATCAAACCCCATGCATGCTTCCTCGTCCTAGCCTTAGATACCCTAAATTCATTGTCGTCCCACCTCCCAACTCCTGCTAGTCTCGAACTTTCAAGTGTCTTGGATCTAGTCTCGGCGAGACCGAATATCTCAAACTGGTCCTGGCCCTACCTCCTAGTGCTTCAAATCAGGCCTCTCTCCGAACTCTGATCAAGCTTGCGAATCAAATCCTGCCATGATCTTCATTTCACTTCAAATTTGGTCTCAGATTACACCGAGTTTTAAATTATAGATTAATGGTATACAAAACCAATTATTAATAAGCAGCATCCAAGCTAACTAGTATCCAATATATCTAGAAAAATGGCTGACTAATAAAACAAGATCTCAGCTCACGGATTACGGTTAAGCTTCTTTAGAACATTACATTATAGCTCTAGTATCGATAAGACAAATTCCGTATTTCAAATATATTTATATATAAACCACGTTACAAAAAGTATTTCATCTGTCACTCGCGATTAGATAAAGATTTTAAAATATAAGTCTGTCGATCGTCATTAACTGCAATGATTCATCACTTACAAAGTGTTTCAAGGGTGCATGGAGTAGATTTTTGGAGGAATTTTTTGTGTGGGCGAGAGAGACGTGAAGGATGAGTTCACAATCATGGAAGTGAGGAGGAGTTTCAGGTTATGTTTGCCTAGCAACTGGCAAGAGGCAAAAAAATAAAAGGCATGGGTTGCCATCTCAATATTCAGGTGCTGCCGTCTCTCTGTCGATTTCCCACTTCCAGTTCATGTCGGTGTCCTTGGTACTGTCATGTCATCGTTCTAAAAATATGTCCTAGATTTATTATCTGAAGTTAGATTGTTAGAGTGCGAATAAGTGGATACCTTAATTGTTATTTGGGGTATATTCGAACAAGAAACCAACTGACATAGGAAGATATCAATGATTAGTTGGCAAGCTAATTTATCTCTCTCATACTCATCCATGTATTGCTTATGTTGTAAGTGCAGTGAATCAATTTATGTATTGTCCAACTGAAGAACACATGAAGATTGTAATTGAAATATTGAAGAACTGGAAAGCCTTCTGAAAAAGGCTCATGTTTTCTAAGAATGATCATGTGGGGGTTAATAGGTATACTTCTACAGATTGGGATGAGAACATATCAGATAGGAAGTCGATGTCAAGGTATTTCATATTTATAGGAGGAAACCTTGTGACAATGAGAAGTAAAAAACAAAAGGTGGTGACCTAGTAACCGAGATTAGTTTTGGTCTCAAGTCTAAAATGAATCTCTTTTGTGAAAATAAAGATGTTATAAACATTTCATATAATTTGGTTCAACATAATTGAACCAAGAACATTGAGGTTGATAGACACTTTATCAAACATAACCTAGAGAATAATACAATTGAGTCCTCATTTGTCAAATTTAAGGACCAGTTTGCAGATATACTTACCAAAGTCATGTCAAGCAAATATTTCTATAAAATCATTAGTCAAGTCGCGCATGAAGAGTCAAGCAAATATTTCTATAAAATCATTAGTCAAGTCGCGCATGAAGAATCTGTATGCATCAACTTGAGTGTTAACGTGAGTTGTATATTAAAGGGAAATTGGAGTAATTATAGGAAGTGGGATGTAAAATACTCTTTCCTTTACACGTTAGCTTAATTATAGGAGCAAAGTCGGTATAACTTAGAATAGAAAATATATTCTGATATGTATTTGTATAAAAGAATTGTAACAAAAAAAAACTGACATTGATAACTTTTTAACATAAAGGAAGAGTGAGTTTGCATAAGATACATTACATGAATAATGGTTTTATCATGGGGCATTGTTAGTGACACAAATAGTTTACATGCAAGTGTCTTGCGAAACAAGTATATATATCAAGTTGAAGAAAGACAGTAAGCACATGCAGGCTATGGGAAAGGATTCTCTATTATGGAAAGCAATTTGTAAGATCTAGCCTAAGCTAGTTGCAGGAAGAGGTTGTTCCATAGGAAATGGGAGGAAGATTAAATTTTAGAAATATGTTTAGATGGAAAATCTCGGTCCATTGATTAAACATACTATTCAAGAGATTCCAGGAGACAAAAGTGACATTACTGTTGCAGAATGGTTAGTGAGGTAATCTATGGTAGTGGGAGGCATTTGGATATTTGCTTCTTGTGCAAGTAATGTTAATGATAGCAAGTTATCCTCCTCCAAATGATAACACGAGTGATGATACAGTATATTGGTGAAGTTCTCAGAGTGACTTGTTCATAACTAGATCGGATTATGATTTGCAGGAAACAAACTCCAATAGTTAATTATGTGGAAGGGACCCGAGAGGATTAAGAGTTTTTTTATGGGTTGCTTCACATAACAAGTTGATGATGAACTCACAAAGGGTCATCAGTCACTTGGCAATAAACTCGTGATGTACAGTTTGCCCATCAGAGGAAGAAATAGGTATACATGTACTAAGATGCTGTAAAATAGCTCGTAAAATTTGAAGTATGATAATGATGCCACAGGACAAGAGACATTTCTTCCAGGAGGGGATGTTTATGTGGTTCATGAACAACTTGGCGAGTGATGAAGTCACTCGAGAGGGATGAACATGGAACATGGTTTGGTGGCTGTGTGGTGCTTCTGGAAAGGTGTTAATCAACAAACATTTAGGGAGACAAATGGAGTAAATCCTAATTCTTAAGAAGCAATTAAACATATGGCAGTTGATTCTTACACGTTTACTCAATACAGGGAGGAACCAAAACTGGACAAAATACATGTCATAACGGTAATGTTGTTATTGGGTTTGGCCTGGTTTGTCCATGAGAGATGAGTCTGATCGAAGTATCTAGAGGAATTACTAAAAAAATAATTGTTTACTCTATTTATATAAATAAAGACATAACATATATGAAGAATAAGTTTTCATTATTGAAAGATACATAGTTCTTTCTTTTTTTTCTTTCATTTTGACTTTCTGCGTTAACTTAACAAAAGTTACAAAGATATATGTACTATGGAATATCACTTTAGTTCTAGTAATTGAAATGATACTGAAATGATAGATTCAAAAATAAAAAATCAAATTCTCACAAGTTTTTTTTTTTTTTTTTGATTTTACAGTCAGGGTGACAATACCTCCATGGAATGGATGAAATTATATGTTAATGGTTGCAGTAAAGTAAACCCGGGATTTGTAGGTGGAAAAGGAAGTACTCGAAGATAGTTTGGGATCATAGATAAAGGGATTTGCTATTAACACAAGTGTTTTCTCTTAGTTAAAACGAAGCTGTGGGAAACAGTCACAGGAATATTGGAACTTGTTTGGTTATTGGGGTTACACTAAGATAATTTCGAGTCCATTGAGCAGGGGGGGGCAAACTGCTTGCGATTGAGAAATTCTTGCTTTTGCAGAATTAACAATGGATCACGTTTCAAATCTTAAAAGGGTTTTCTCTTAAATGACAAATCACAGCATCAAGTTTTTCTGTGTACCCAGTCGAGTATCTCTTGGAGAAGCAATCTTTGCACACTAACCTTCACTAAGCTAGGTTTGTAGTAGCCTGGAGACCTGGACCATTTACCGTTTTACGTCTATTTACTTCCCGTACTGGTTCATTTTCTTGCCTCGTTGGTTCCTGAATAACCTGAGATGAAAACTGGAAAGTAACCCAAGGCCCGAGACTGTCAACCAGAACCAGAACCAGAACCAGAACCAGAACCAGAACCAGCATCATAGTTTTATTTATGACTCGTGAGTGATCGGGGTTTGCCATCACCTAACAACTAGCTACAAGAAAGGATATCCTATGAATAGTGTCGAGGGATGGTAGGAGGAGGACTAGGTTGCCAGTATGTCACGGCATCATGATAGCTCTTGTAAAAGCATTGAGAAGCATTTTTCTTTGTCGAGGGTATGGCTTTGAATCAATTACTTGTCGCTAATCGTTTTACAAGAGAGATTTTCGATGCATCACCTCCAATCTCTTCAAATAATACCAGCAAATTTCGAGTCGACTTCAGCCATGACCTCGGAACATGGTACCTGAAAATGTAAAAAGGGTTTTTTCAGCTCGCAAAGTAGATATACAAACCCAGTTTACAGGGACATTTTCACTTTCATGATATGTTTGTCATCTTTTATCCTAATCACTAACAAGTATAAGTAGATTACTGGGATTTTTAGGCACTGAGATCTAAAGGGAAGATTATCTTCGTCTTAAATATTTGGTCTAAATTTAATTTAACTCAGTAGTTGTTTCGCTTGACAGAGCTGGTGACTTTGTAGAAAAGAGTTGTTACCATTTTTGAGTTGGTTGCCCACAGCCCCAGTTGGCACCTTGCAGGCCGGAATGTAGCCGAATAGCTGCATCCAGTGCAATTTCCTTCAGCATAAAGAGTCCAGTATCTTCCAATGCTATGCCCATTGATCCACACCTGGCCCTTCCCCATACTGCTCATGTCCAGAGCCAGGGGATCATCTCCTTTTGGTGAATTGAAATACGCCTGCAAACCCAATCAGAAGTGAAAACAGCTCTTACAAGGAGAGTCAAGAGACACACACATTGCATAAATTTGATGCTGTTTTACCTTGTACCATGTCAATGGTTGCTGTTTCCCTGCCACCAGGGACCCTTGTACCCAATCAACTGATGAAATGGGTTTCCGAGATTCTAGATTCATATCTTCTCCCTTGAGCCCAACCTGAGAAAAGGGAGGGGGAAAAAGGTGAGACGAAAGAGAAGGTGAAGAGATAACTCACAAACGTGTAAAGCTGGACGACCTTGTACGACCATTTTTGCCAGGTCAAGTCCCTTCTCCCTTCGTCTAGACCATGGAGAGTAACTGGCCCTAAGATTCCTGTGCTCCATGTCTCAAAACGGGGACCATTGTTCTTCGCCAACCAACAGCATAAAAATCAGTTCAAAATGAGTCCGAATAATAGTTTAAAGATAGCAAACACGTGACAAAGATAATGTCCAAAAGAAGAGCCAAATTTGTAATAAGAATCAAAATGCCAAAATTTATTGTTCTTTCCTTTCAAACAAATTCGTAATATTGTTCTCTTCTCTTTTACTACGGATCCACGAGACAGAACAAGATTGTATGTGGGGTACTACTTGTCTTGTCCCGTTTCCTTGCTCCAAACACCATTTTGAGGTACTTTCGAAAAGGAAAAAAAAAATGGTATAAATTTCGTGTCTTGTCCTACCCAATCTCATACACCAAACGCTACCCAATTCTTCTGTGTTGGGGATTGGAGAACTTACCGGCAATCCAACGGCCACACTGAGCAGTGAAATTCTGTTTTTCCCAGCATGGAATTTCACATTTTCTGTAAATGTGAATCTCCTTTGCTCCCTAGTCCCACGTGCAGATCCTGCCATTGTTAGAGCACAACATGATATCTTAGCAAAAGAGATCCAGTGTATCCTATCTTTCATGGCGTTTCGTTCTGAAGAGATAATAGTCTTGCAGTGAATGATCCAGCATTACTTGGTGCATGTGAAATTCAACACTTTACCTGAAAGTTCTCCGTTGATAAAAACATGCAATGCATGCCCTGCTGACTGCACTGTCAGAATGGGAGGTCGGCCTCCACGCAGAAATGATTCCGATGAGCTTATATGAACACTGGAATCACCATGGAATCCGAAATTTTGATTGCGAATAGTTACTTTTTATTTGTCGTCAAGGGAACAAAAAAGGCAAAATTAACTGAAATTCACCTCGTTGTGTACCAAAGGTAGTCACTTGTATCTCTGGTGATATTTAATTGTTCCAAGAGGCCAGCAACTGTGATCATTTTATCATCATCCACTGATAATATGTCTTCGTTGAAGGTTTCCCATGAGAACAATTCAGAAGCTGTGGGCAACATATGCACTTGGGATGTTTGAACTCCAACCTGCAAATTGAGGGATACATTTGGTTCATATTTCACATCTATTTTTGCTGAAATCATACCAAGTAATATATCTCATCATGATGGTCGGGATTGCATGAATTCAATGAGGCCATGATAAAGTATGAATTGCAGTAAAATGATTGCAGAGTAAACAAAAAAGAACCAGTGAAAGATTTACAAAGTAAGGAGAATTGGAAGAAAAGCCTTGTTGTTTGCTTTCACTTACTTTGGCAGTGTTGAAAACAACGTTTTTGCAATCTGGAAGGATGCTGATAGACCAAGGTGGCAAGCTGTACTGGATGTTATTGAATTTTACCCTCGCAGCTTGCTTCGTATTGTAGTTTGACAGAAAAGCTGCACAGCCTCCAGAATCAGAAGAGAATACATGTGCCTGAAAAATGTTATATTTCATCAACAAGGGGTTTGCCTGATATAAAATTACATATCTGGATCACATCCTCCGTAGAGTTAACATTACAAACCTGCTCATAGCTTCCCAAGGATGTGACAGTAGAATCAGCAGCGAGCAAAGCTTTTTCACATAATTTAATAGCCTTATGTAGCTCCTTTAAGTGGCCATACTTAGGCTGCCTGATCAATCCTATTGAATTAGCACGGAGCTGCCATGAGTTGGTGAAATATCAAAAACAGACTAGTTGATTAAATCACAGGATGAGCTCAAATTCGTCACCATATTCATCGATCGGCGCATCATAGTCATAGCTTGTAGTGATGAAAAGGGCCTCCAGAAGTTCTTCCAAAGTTGGTTCCTCCATGGTACTGCAAAAATAATTATCTTCATCATAATGATATTTACATCGTTTAGAGCGTGATACAATTCAGTGTAGCAAGTCAAATGAGAAACCCAGCTTATGACTCTGTAAGTTTTGTGGGATCAATTATTGTTAATGGGAATGAATAAGTTAGCAGACTAACCATGTAGTAGTTAACCAGAGAGCCTCCCTTCTGAATGAACCGAGCAACTGCAAATGCTAAATCCTCAACCGGGCGCTGGTGGTTTGGGCCACCAAAGTCTGTGAACCTAAACAAAATACCAAAAGCAAATAAAAACATGCATCCCATGGAACAGTTTCAGGGACCGGTGATAAGCATGAAACTCACCAGCCAGTCCATGCCTCAGTCCACATTGTGGGCTTGTAAGGTTTGTTTGGAGAGAAATAGTCACAGTAAAAACCATTGCAGGTGTTTATCTGTTGATAAGATTCAGAAACATGATTTAAGACCCTGACTGTTAAAGCAGAAATGACACTTACATTAATATTTAGGGTTCTGTCTTAATTCCTTGCAACAAAATAAATTTCGCTCACTTGTTGATATCATATGTTGTAATTCATTTTAGAGGAAATATACTAGCTTTCTTACCACTGGGTCTGGGGCATCAGACTCCTTGCACATAACCCATGGAACCCCGGTATCCATCGAAAGCAGCCATTTGTGCAGCCCAGGTCATGTATGCATGGCCAGGAGATCCAAACACCTTGCCTTCAGGCTCGTACTCATTCTCAATCTGCACTAAAGAAATATAAGAGTATAAGAAAGAGTAAATTTAGTGAAGATGAAGTTGGAGATCTTTGTGATTTATAACTTTCATGAAAGCTTGAGTTGTAGAGCAAGATAATTGAAGAAAAACTGAAAACCATACCTGAGAGAGGATTATTGGGCCACCTTGAGACTCAAACAGTTTTTCATCTTTCATCATCTGAACAATTTTTTGGGTGAATTTTTGCATTGCCGACTGCAAAATCAGGATGATAAGACAGTAACAAACCAAGTTCATATAGCCATTTGGATTCTTGCAAAATGCCAATAGATGTTCAGATAAAGTGAGAGAGACCTTGAAAGGCTCATTGTCTGTCCTAAAGCTTATCCCTGGAACATACTTCAACCAAACAGGAAACCCTCTAGAAAAATGAGACAAAAGATTGGTAAAGAACCTCAGATTTTGATGCACATAAAGGAAAAAACAATATCTACCATTACCCAAAGTTCCACTCTGCACATATATATGGTCCGATTCGAAGATGCACGTAAAGTCCAGCTTCATGGACCAACTTGATGAACCGAACCAAATCACCTCTCCCGTCAAAATTATACTAAAAAAAAAGATTACAGAAAGAATCAATGTGATAACAGAAAATGCAAGAACAACTACGAGAAAACAGAGGAAACAGAGTTTAAGGAGCAAAGCACATTGCCAGGAGAAGGCTCGTGAAGGTTCCAAAAGACATAAGTGTCTATAACATCCAAACCACCATCTTTAGCCTTCTGTATAAGACCTTCCCACATCTGCATTTCATGTGCACATACATAGAACTGCACATTAGCCAAAACTGTAATAAAACCCTTAACATGGAAACAGTTTTTTCTTCAGCAAAAATGTGAGAATGTTTAGGAAGTATGGGGAATAGAAAACCTCAGGGGTGCTTCTAGGATAGTGAATAGAACCAGAGAAGAGAACCTTCCTCTGCCCATTGATAATCAGTGCCTTCTTGTCGTAACTAACATTGCACTGTATCAACTCGAGACTTGTTAACAAAACTACAGAGAGAGAAAACAACCACCTGATAGTTGAGTTGGCTACCATTTTCTCTTCTGAGATTGAGAGAGATAGGCAAGGGAGCTTGGGAAGTCAATAAAATAAGTATTGAATGTGGGAAAACAAAGAATCAGGAAGAAAAAAAAAAAAAGTGGTTATGTGACCACCAATCCTCAGCTCCACAATGATGTTTTTGTCTTTAAGTACTTTACTACAAATAATATGAAGGTAAAGTACATTCTAACCACTAAAGTCTCTGCAATGTCCCACTTCTGCCTCTGTTGTTTGAAATTTCCCGATATCAGCCTCATAATGTCCGAACAGTTCAAATTTTGGCCCTTTGTTGCTAAGTAGCTAATGACTATATCAGAATAGAATTTTAATCTATCAGAATAGAAGTGGAACATTGCTTAATCTTCAGGGTCTAAAACATAATTTGCCAAATATAACATGATTGTGAAGGAAGATTGCTGGGTAAACATTCGTAGTGAAGAAGAGGGCATTGACAGGCACTCAAAAGCATTTTTACCACTCAAGGACTGTTTAGATTTTAACATTTATTCGATTTCATTCTCACAAAACTAGCATGGGAAAATATTTAGCCCTGTGGTCATATCCTACGGCAAAGCAGAACGAGGGATAGTCAAATTGCAGTAAAATAAGGCAAGCAATCCTATGGTGTTTGGCCCGAAATCAAAACCATAAAGTATCTGTGTTAGGTATCGTTGAGGGATTAGATTTCATAATGTTCGCGAAAATCACGCCGTCTTACGATGATTCGATCCAAATAACGTAATCCAAATGAGAGTCACTGCCATATACTTCTAAAAAAATGCAATGATAAGAGCAAGAAACAAGAAAAAGGGATATGCATGGCTAACGGATCAGGTAACCAACCCCAGATATGTGTTGTGTGCAAACCTCAGCACGTTATCCTCCATTACAAAACACATCACTTTATTTTCAATTTCTTCTTATCACAAATGATTTTGATGCGTACATATACATATATATTTAATCTGGATAAGAAAAACAGCAGAACAATCAATAATTTTATGTCGGTGAGGAAGATCTACTGGTTCTACAGAAATGGAAAGAAAAAAAAGGGCCCATCAGAGTGGAATGATGCGTGGATGGAGTGAAAGCAGCACATCGGATGCTCACATCTAAATGGGTGTCTTTTTGAAATGTATATGGACGCACTGTGTGGCCCACATTGAGATGCCCATGTGAGGGGGACCGTTGATTCTTGATGGCTGATTAATAATCCGGTGCCTTGTATTTCAATGCTCCTACAGGAGAGGGTAGAGAAAAGAAAGACATGAGCTCACTTTCAATCAATGGAAAAAAGACCTTATTATATCAGAAGTGGAGTGGTTTTCAAGTGTGTGTTTCTGTCCATGGCCATCTCTCCCACTAGACATGCTCTGTCATCACTGTCATGCACTCAGCTTACACATTACAGCAACATGGAGGCTCAGAAAAATGACATCATCATCCATCAGACACCATTGCCATCCCTTTAAAGAAAAGAGCCGTGATGCAGTAAAGTGCTCTCAGTCTCCCCGTCATTTCCTCCTGAATTGGTTCTTGGAAAAAAATTCAAGTTGATTCCTTTACTTTTGTCGTGGCCAGCTGCCTCGCTTTTATCATAGAAAAGAGTTGTCCTTTAAGTATCTTCTGCCAGATACTCGAGATAGCTGTAGTGTACGCTAATACTCTGAATTATTACATTAATTTCTGGACGGCGTTGAAATATATCTATTTGTGAATTGATCGATAAGGGCATGTTTGTCTATGAATTATTGCTGTATTTTTAATTCAAAACGAACTCCTGGTGGTTCTTTGTAGCTGATGATGGCGACCGCCATGTTCTCAGCGGGGGATACAGTGCCTATTCCTCTGGCTAACTCACCTTATAAAAGAGAATAGGCAACGTTTCAAATGAACCGAAAGAAACCTAAAGGGACAATTGAATAAAATAAGAAACGAACCCAGACAAAATTTAAGGTCTTGGATTTTGTTGGATTTTGCTGTCAATTAATCTTGTATTGCAATGCTGAATGACAAACCAATCCGCTAAGAACAGTTCTAACTGAAGGAACAGTGAATTCAACGTAGTAAATCAAAAAATTGTCAGATTTTGAGAGTACAGAATGTCTAGCAATTGCATTAAAATCAATTACCGCAACTCTTCTACGAAAGAATCCGCCATTAAATGCCTACTAAAACCCACTAGAAGGAAATCATAATCGAACCATCTTGGAGAATTTCAGTTTGTATTCTTCGATCTGCGTGTCAAGCTTATATACCACGTCCTGTCCCCCAGAGTCTTTATTCTTTTTTAGCCTTTTTTTTCTTCTCTGAAAAAAAAATTTCACCCCCTTCTTTTCCTCTGTTTGGAAATTTCCTCTTTCTTTTCCCCAAATCTGCTTTCCTTGAAAGGTTCAACTATTTTTTTCCCTATTGACTGGATTTCCAATATCAAGGTTTTCTGCCTTGATCCTTCTGCTTGTGTTTGAGGGCCTTTAGCCTTGTGTTTTCTGCTTCCTGTTTTGTCTTCTGCCCGGGAATTTGCATGTCTTCAGCTCCTGGGATTCCTCTTCCGCTTTTTAGTACCATGTTCTTTCAAGAATTTTCTATCAGAATCCTTATTTTTCACTTCTATTTGATTCCGAGTCCATCACTGATCTATTCTCAACTCTGGATGTCCCTTCTCTGGGAATCTTTTTCCTGCATATCTTGAGAACCTTAATGGGTTTCCAGCTGCTGAGTTCGAAAGCTTAGCTTTTAGTAGCTTCAAAAGTCTGAACATCATCAAGAGCAAAAGAGGATATCAGTTTGATGTTCAGGACCAAAAGTTTCTGCTAGGAGGCAAACATGGCATTGTTGTTAGGAACAGTTTTCTGGCAAGAAATTAATAGAGATACCAAGACAATGAAATGCCTTGCCAGGATTATTATTTAAAACCCTCGGGGCCTCCAGACACAAATGCATGGTTAACTCAACGAAAGCTACTCCCTCGCGAGTGATCACATCCAAAGGTTATCAAACTTGCTTTTTTTAACACGATCCAGAATTGTCATTTGAACTCGAATTGTAAAATTATAAGTAAAATATTTCCATACAAAAACCGTAAAATCACAAGTAAAATCATTTTAGTAGAGAAATCATAAGTAAAATATATTTGAATATAATACAACACAATTACGGCCATAAAACTTTCATTAATTAAAGATTCATATATGATTTAAAATAACTTTAAAAATACAATACAAAACATGATTTTAACTATGGTTTTAACAATTATTTTTTTATGCCAAGAACATAGAATGAAAAACCATGGTAGTGGAGAAGTTGACAAAGGTTGTTCAGATTTATTAAAAAAAAATTAATTAATTACCCTAAAAATAGACTTCCTTATATTCATGTTAATGTTAGTCCACCTTTTTCCGTTCTTTATTCTAATTATTGTCACTCCCTCCCTCTCTTATCTATTAAGCAAACAAAGCCTATCTCTCTCTCTCTCTCTCTCTTCTCTCTCTGTCTGCCTCTCATCAAAAGTAAGAGCAACAGGAAAGGGAGGAATGAAGCTAGAAGGAAGCATAATTTTCAAAATATCAAGAAAACAAGAGGAAAATGCCACCACATGGTCACCCCAGCAACGGTGAGAACGCCCACAAGCCACAACCACCGAATTCAAACAATCAGCAGCAGCAGCATCACCACCTGTACCACTCAGCAACACCATCTTCATCAGCTTCCTTCAAAGGATGCTGTTGTTGCCTCTTCCTCCTCTTCTCCTTCCTAGCCCTCCTAATATTGGTCGTCTTTCTTGTCATAATCAAGGTTGTCAAACCCAAGAAACCCCAATTCGATCTCCATCAGGTTGGATTCCAGTCTAACCTATTTTACCGAGTCAGAACCGATTTCAGTGGGTTCGATTTTACTACCCGATTTTACCAGATTTCTACATTGGACTCGTAAAATCATACATGATTTTAACAACAATGATCACAACCTTTCCCTTCTTTATACTCTTAAAAAACTACAAGAATCCAAAATAACTACAAAAAATTGTAGCTGACCTGCGGAATGACAGATGCACACAATGCCAGTCTCTTTGGCACTTTGATGAAGGCTACCAAATATTATAGTCTTGGCATATATTAAGAAAATCTTCTGCCATAGCATTATTAAGAAGGCTACCAAATATTACAGTCTTGGCAACCCTTCATAAATCAAAAGAAAAATAAGTCGTCATGTGTAGTCTTTTCCGAGGAAGAGGGGGAAAAAAATACTATCATGCAATCATCATATAATTTCTCTCATATATATTCATGATTGTGTGTGTATTCAAACCTGAAAAGACTTCATCTTAGAAGCTATAGCTCAAGAGACTCACACTTCATAATCTATTCCAACATGTCATTGTCAGCAACAAATCTGGAGCCATTGCTCTGCTTAATATGAGGCTATAATTTCTGATTAATCCGATCCTACAAAGTGCTATTACAGTAGGAAAGCATTAATCAGAAAGGACAACGATCCTAAGCTACCAACAGAGAATGGAAATTGTTCGCAGGCAACATGAAGCACAAGGCTAAAGGCTGTAGTTAACAGCAATAATCATTAGTAAGGACTGTAGTTCACAGCCGCAAACACAGCCAAGAGTTAAGAACTAAACTGTTAATGAAACACCAAACAATATGCAAAATTTCATTCATATTAAGAAAGCTATTCAATTTAATTTTGGCATGCTATTGCTTCTGCAAAATCACACCGGTCTAGGTATTTATAAAACCTTAACAACAGATACACCCAAGGAGACCATTAGGAATAACTGAAAGGGAAAACGCCCGTAACAACAGCAAGAAAATAAACTACCTCTGCTTTTCGGAACAATTCTCAGGCTTTTTCTACCTTTTCGTGCACCCATAAAGCTGCGCCTGATTGGACCGACATCACTAAGAGTCTCTTCAAGCTATTGAAAAACGAATAAATAAGCAAGATTATTATGAATTGAAGCTAGGACTAGCTCGTAGTTAGTACCTGAGAGTCGCTGTAAAGGGAAAGGTAAGTTGGAGACGAAGAGAGTGTCAGAGCTGTGTTCAGCTGCAGAACCACTTTCGCTCGTTTTCTTCTTCTTTCCCTCGGTGTATTTTGTGTTTGGCGATGGAGAAAAGCAAGTATGGTGGAACCTAAAATCTCAGAAACCTTGCAGGCGTTGTTGGGCTTTGTTTTATATTTTTGTTGTTGGGCTTGGTCTGTTTAAACGAGTGAGGCAAAGTGATTATGGGCCTGGTTGGATCTTATAGGCCCAAGTCTTAGATCTGGCATAAGTTATTTGCGTGCGCAAACCAATATGGTATCCGAATTCTTAAATGTTGCAAAAGGTTGCAATTTGAAGCTGCAACTTCTTATCTCTGAATTCAAGAAATTTGACCTTTGGATTTTTTAAAATTAAAAGAAACACGATATTTTTTGTTAACCTCAAATTCCGGATTCTTTGCAATCTTATCCCCAGTTCTTTTCTTTTTTGTGCCAAAAACTATCTATTTGCAAGCGTCATGTGCCATAAACAAAGAAAATCCCATTTTCATTTTCAGATTGAATATTCTCTGACATGTCACTGGCATTGAATTCTCTGCATTCAATCTAGAAATGTCAGTGGCATTGAATTTTCTGCGGTGGACCAAACCAACCAGTAGTTAGAGTTCAGTCTCTCATTGATGTAGCAAGTCCTATTTAAAGAAGAAAAGTCAATGAGATCTAACAAAATTTAGAAAGAAAAAAAATCATGACCGACAGAAAACACAGAAGGATCCATTTATGTTAATGGAGTATCAATGCACATAGCAGAAAAGGGCAAGGAACACTTGTTCTTCTCATTCATGGCTTCCCCGAACTGGATTCACTGGGGCCTCGAATTATTACCCTGACATGGACGTGCATGATCGTAATATTAGTAGATACCGTAATTAATAATTATATATCATGCTTTTATTAGATAATAATATAAATTATATTCTGAAACCTCACCTAACAGTTTAATCTTTTAGATAAGATGATTCCTTAACATGGTATCGAGACCTTATTGATCCAGCGGTTACGGGTTAGAATCTTACCACTTTCATTCTATTTAATAAAAATCAAGTATAAAATAATGTGGACCTATATAAGTTTCAAGTTCAAAAGACTTCACTGATAGTTTTCAATATCCGAGCTAGTTAGCTAGACTTGAAAAACAGAAGAAAAAGAAGAAGAAAGCAAGCATCACTAGCTAGTTCTGGTTTGTGTTTTTTTGGGACAAAGGACTGCATTGATGGAGAAATATTCGAGGAGCTTGTGCCTAACGTTGAGGTGGCTGCCATTGATGGCCACCATTTTATTCAGCAGGAGAAAGCGGGGCAAGTTTCGAACGAGATCTCGTCATTTTTCAGCAAGAAATCATTTCTTTGACGAATAAATTGTGCACGTTAAGCTCCAATCCATTCATAACATCTCGTGTGATCTGTCGTCGTTTCACTTCTTACGAGGACGACATTGAATGGTTTAATTATTGAATGGAACACTTGTTCTTACAACTGTATCAGCCCAGGCATAGGAAAGCCAGGGAACAGTACCTTCTTCATGGTTTCGGTGGAAGTGAAGAGGCTCGGATTGGTCCATAGGTAGGGTGTGGACCATTTAGAGGTGTGGATTTTAAGACAAAATTTTCAAGATTTTGGTTAGAAGATTGAGAACAGATTTGTCATACTTTCAAGAAAGGGGTTCGTCAACCTGCCAAGTGGATGGTCCGGTGAGCCAAATCTTATCCGCAACTCCCACCATCTTGCAATATGCATGGAGGAGGATTTCAACAAATTATAGATAAATTCATTCGTGACATTATATTCTATTTTCTTGAGAAATAATTCCTGCCATTATTGAAATAATGCAGTGTAAGGATAAATAACCACGTGAAGGAACGTTTTTATAATAAAAAAATGCATCAAAACTTGACGGAATCGTACCATTCAAAACACATCTTGATGGTTCTTCCATTCGAATAAATAATATTTTGTCATTTTTTGTTTATTTTTTTCCAGATCTTGAAAGTAATTCTACTTTTTTTTTAATTTTCTAGAAGGTCAATTGTTCATTTTATATAATTTTATAAAAAAAAATTGATTATTTATATTTTGACATTTTATTTTAGAATTTGAGTTATTAATTTAAAAGAATTCAGTTTTCATATCATCTTATATGATTTTATATCATTTTCAAAAAAAAATATTATAAGAGTTCTAAGAGTTTTCCTTGTTTTATGATATTATATTTTTTTTAATTCGGACAATAATTGGTAAAGATACAAAAAAAATGATAAACAAAAGAATAAGAGTTGTCTTTCTTGTCCATATCTCTATCACGCATACACATGCACATACACATAAAAAAGAATGTTCTTGATCTAGAATATAGCCAAAAGATATGCAAATTACACATTCAAATCTCTTAATTATAGGAGTATTTACATCAAAGAAATATGGCAAGTAATATGTCATCATCTCCAAGTAATCTGCAATTACCAAAAACATATCCAATTGATCTACAACTACCAAAAGATCTTAAGCATCCCAATTGATTTGCAATATCTGCAACTGCAAATAAATTTACCAAGAGAAGTGAGAACTATTATACTTTCAATAATACACATCTCAAGTTGGATCGAGAACATTGAGTGATCCAAGTTTGGAAAGTAACTAATAAAACTAGTAGAAGACAAGGACTTGGTGAAGATGTCTGCAAGTTTGATCTTAACTTTCAAGTGTAGTGAGCTTTTTTCAATTATCTGAGATCGAACTTGTTCTCGAACATAGTAACAATCAACTTTGATATGCTTAGCTCTATCATGAAAAAAAGAATTGGATGCAATATGCATGGCAACTTGGTTGTCACAATAAAAAGACATAAGTTGAGGATGTAAGAAGCCCAAATCCTCAAGTAATGTTCTGTACTCATATAAGTTCACAAGTCATGGTTGTTATAGCACGATACTTTGTTTCGACACTAGAGTGAGCAACCACCAATTGTTTTTTACTTTTTCAAGAGACCAAATTTCCTCCATCAAATATACAATATTCCATGGTCGATTTGCAATCAAGAGTGTTTCTTGTCTAATCTGCATCAATATAACTAAGTACTCGAATGTGACCATTATTTTTTACAAGCAAACCTTGTTTAATGGACCCTTTTAAAGTATATAAAAATTCTTTTAACAAGCAGCATATAAGTGATAGTCGATGCATGCATAAATTGGCTTGTAAAGTTGACTGCATGGTTGATATCAAATCATGTAATTGTAAGATAAATCATCTTCCCGATCCTTATTTGATAAATATAGTGTTGACGAAGAAGGTTGTTATTCATTGTCATATGCAATTTGTTATCCAAAGATGTTGTAACATGCTTATATTCAAGTAAATCTGTTTCTTATAGCAAATCATGGAAGTATTTGTGTTGGTTTAAGATAACCCCTTGTGTGAGGTGGTCATTTAGATACCAAGAAAAATATATAAGGGCATCAAGATCTTTGATAACAAATTTCTAATGAAGAATCTATTTGAGATTAACGACAACAACAAGATTGGTACCAGGGACAATTAGATCATCAACATAAAATATCACCACCAACCTTTTACTAGATTTTGTTTAGAGAAATAAAGAATGGCCAACAATGCATCTTTTAAACTCATTCTCCAAGTGTTGCACTCGAAATAACATATGAAGCACAAGTAGATTGTTTTAAACCATAAATAGATTTGTGTAATCTACAAACCAATTTGGAATTATAATTATTGGGATGTCTAGAAAGGAGCTGCATATTTTTTTTCTTGAAGATTACCATACATGGAGGTGTTTTTAAACATCCATTTGATATATATGTCACCCATGATTGACAACAAATGAAAATAGGATTTTGATTTGAATTCATTTTTTTAACAAGTACAAATGTTTCCTCATCATATGTTTGGGTGAAACCTTGAGCAACTAATCTTGTTTTTATATCTATCAATAATGTCATTAGATCTAAACTTAATCTTGAATATCAATCGGCAACCTATAAATGTTTTTTTTGTTTGTTTGTTTTGGAAGAGGAACAACACTACAAGTGTTATTGTCATTTAAAGCTTAGATTTTTTGTTGCATTGCCTTTTGCCATTATTCTTGTTGATTTGCTTCCCAAAAATTCTAAAGGTCTGACATCTTGGTTATAACATTGAGATAGACAACATAGGATGTGAACACTTTACAATAAGTTAAGGTTTTTTGTTTACTAGATGTCTAGCAACATATGTGATAAAATCATTAAATCTGGATGGTGACTATTGATTGCAAGCTGAAATTTGTTTGTGGATAACTTCATATTCACCAACAAGAGTAATTTTCATATTGCATCAACAATTTCAGATGATAGAGGGTTAGAATCAATAGAGTGACTCATCTTGTTTGTAGTGATGTTTGAATAAAGTGCATCAATGTCTGATAACAGTTGGAAACATATTGAATGTGGGCTCCCCTGTTTGTCAATTATACTAGAACGAGGATAATATGTAGTTCCTTCATCAAAACAAACATCTCTACGTTACTAGTAGCTTTTAGGAGTTGGAACTATAGCATTTATATCTCCTTTTTGATAGTTTAATAGCCCGAGAAGGTACATTAGTAGCTTGATAGTCAAAATTATCATATTAAGAAGGTTGAACGTGAACATAATATGAGCACCTAAAAATTTTTGAGATGCATCAAATTTAGAGGTTTTCATGTCAACAACTCAACAGAAGAAGTAAACTGTAAAGTTTTGCTAGATAATTAATTTATAAGGTAAGTGGTTGTGAGTACCCCCTTTGTGATCGGAATGTTTTAGGAAATTCATTTGAAACATGAGTAATCTTGTTTTTTAAGGTCTTGAATTTTTTATCTCTGCTATTTCTTTCTATAATGGAATTTGTAATTGATGAATAATGTCTTGTATGCTCAAGTATTGTGCCATAATATGTGACATATATTTCAATGTTATTATTAGATTGAAGAGTTTTTATTGTGGATACAAATTTGGATACATAATATGTGACATAACTAAATCAAAGAAGTCTTGAGAAATTATGGCAACTTCAGTTTTTTTTTATTTAAGAGGATATAACCAAGTAAATCATGTATAATCATCCATAAATATAATAAAATACTTGTATGCATCAAAGGACATTAAAATTAGATCCCATACATCATAATATATCAAATCAATAGGTTTATTAGAATGTGAAGCAAAACTGAAAAAAGATAAACACGTGGTTTATGATATATGGCAATCATCATAATTGATTGAGTTATTGTTCAAATAAGAAAACAATTTAGACAAGATAAAATTTGAAGGATAAGCAAAACATTAATGCCATGATTTTTTTGTTCAAGATCTAGGCTACTATTGATGTGAAGTCCTTTACAAAGGCAAATGTTATTCGAAGATAATAAACACTTTAGAAAAAAGAAAAATCCATCACCAATCATTTTCTTAATGGATAGATCTTGAAATACAACACTGTGGTAATTTTTTTTTATTGATACTAACTTAAAAGGAAATGAAGGAATATATAGAATATGGGATGTAATTGATTTAGAAAGTAATTTTACATTTCTTTGCCCTAGAATTGGTGTTTTGTCACCATTAACAACTAAAATTTAAGATGGTGGGGCCAATATTTTCATAGATAATGAAGTATAGTTTTATATTAAAAAAAAATATTAAACTATTTTTTATTTCTAATATCTATATATTAAAACTATTAAAAAATATCAATTTAATATGTTTTAAAAAATAAATATTTTGAGAAAAACATAAAAGCAAAAAAATATTGCAAACACCCTTTTAATCACACAAATTAAACTTCAATAAACCAACCAACAAAACGTTTCCACCATATTTCGTTGGTCTCTTGGGTATCCTGAATCATGCATGCTTCCCACGAAGGAAAAATAAAATTAAAAACTCTAGACCCAACGAGGCATGAGCAATACCATCAGTGTTATTAGAGATGTTTGATATTATATTTTAAATCTATTTTTTAAAAAAAATAATTTTTTATTTTTATTTTTATTTTTATTTTTATTTTTATTTTTAATTTTATTTTTATATTTTAAAAAAGAATAGTATTTTTAAATTATTTTATATACTAATATGAAATAATTTTTTTAAAAAAAATCATTTCAATACCTTTCTAAATGACAAATAATTTACAAAACAATATCGAACATAATCTTAAACATAATTTAGAGCCTGTTTGGGAGAGCGGTAGCGGTTGCGGTTGTGGTTGAAAAAATGGAGTTTTAAAAATGGAGTTTTTGAAATGGAGTTTTTAAAAATGGAAAGTGTTTGGTTAAAACTGTGGTTGAGTTGAAGGTTGAAGAAAAAAGGAGTTTTGGTGTTTGGTTTCCAAACTTTACAAACTGCTTTTAACTTGTGAAATTACTTAAAAGGGCATGGATATATAATTTTTTAAAATATTGTAAATTTAATAATTATAATATAATATAATTAATAATTCAAGTAAATTTTAAAAATTATTTACGATATTAGTGTATCAAAATAATTTAAAAATATCAAAAAATTAATTTAAAATAAAAAATATTTTTAAAAAAAATTCAACTTTTTGATGGGATAAATTTGATAATTGAAGATATTTATCAAACTATTCAATCCCATTTTACGCACAGATGAATTATTATTATTATTATTATTATTATTATTATTATTATTATTATTATTATTACTACTACTTTTATTTACTTAAAAGGGCATGGAAATATACACACACATACATATATATATATATATATATATATATATATATATATATATATATATATATATGGACCACCTGTCTGGCTATTTTATTTTTATTAATCAACTAATTAAATCCTCATTTATATGCCTTTATTATTATTAAAAATAATAATATTAAATCTGCTTTCCAAATTTTCTTTCTCCATTAAAATACAAAACACAACCACACAGCTCTCCTCCTCCTTCTCCTACGCCCAGCTCTCTCTCTAAAACCCTCTCCTCCTCCTCTTCCAAAGATTCAGATCTGAAGCTCACGCC
This sequence comes from Salix viminalis, assembly GCA_029228465.1. Lineage (NCBI taxonomy): Eukaryota > Viridiplantae > Streptophyta > Magnoliopsida > Malpighiales > Salicaceae > Salix > Salix viminalis. Next base: position 10,218,103 of record CM055429.1, on the reverse strand, counting down.
ACTGTTAACTCCACTCTCTAGTTTTCCATCTCTGTAAGCTTTCTCCTTCTTCCTCCTCTAAAGACTCTGCTCCAATTCGGGCCTGTTTGGTTCTTAGATATGAGAGCCGTGGTTTGCATTTCGAAATTTTTAGCTTGTTTTTTTCTCAATATTTGCTCATTAAACCTAAAAGAGTTTGTGAAGTTACTGACTTTGCACTAATCTTGATTTCTGGCTGCATTTTGCTCATTAAATTCTTGATTCGCGTCAAAAGATTTCTTGTAGAGATGTGGGTTGTTGTAGAAGTTGCAGAGGAGAACAAAAATTGAGATGGGAGGTTGCAGACGAGAGGATAAGGTAGGGATTTTGGTTTTCAACGGTTACTTTCGGCTAAGGTTCCTGGGACGCCGTTCAAGTCGGCGTTTGAAAAGCACCTCCAAGGTGCTTTTCAAAATTTCAAAAAGCTCCATTTGGGTGTTAATTTCGGTGGGTCCCACTACAAAAAAATGGTGTTTGATTTTTACCAAACACCAAAATACCATCCCGTTTGGCAAACGCCAGACGCACTGGTGCGCCAAACGGGTGCTTAGTGTTCTGGTGAAAAGCAATACCAATATGGTGAAAAGCAGCCGAGCCCCAGAGAAAAGAGGTTAGGTTAAAAGAATGAAGCACTTCGCCCATCATCACAACGAAAAAAAAATAAATAAATAAAAAAAACAAAGTGCCTTCCATGAAAACCAAAGAGAAGAGAAGCCTCCAAGTCCTTGCAGACCAGTGGGCCCCACAAGGCATTATCCAGGTGGGGCCCTATCCATGTCGTTGCTGACATCAGCAGTTGATGGAACTATGTGCCCTGCTACTTCCCTTTGGCATCAGGTTTACGTGGTTGATTGTAGAGCTCAGCATGGGACCCGCATTAGATAATTAATAGAAATTAATGACAGAAGAAAGAGAAAAAAAAAAAGGCAAGCGTGAACCTCACTAATCAACCCGACCCACCGAAGTTCTTCACCCGACTAGTCAAGCAACCAGAGCTTCCACGTGTCAGATAATCGCCTGACCGTCAACAGGATAAAGCACACAAGCTTTTAATCCCCTTGATTAATTTCGAGATTATTTAATTAGTTAGCTGTTATACCGACTAAGCTATGTATAGGTTAAATTACAGCTGGCGATTTTCTGGTTATCTAATATTTTATTTTTGAATTTTCTTATAAAATCAATTTCCTTTGGAAGGTAGATTATGTTTTTGGTTAATGAGAAGCCCCCGTGCCGGCCGGGAATTATCATAATGGTCCCTTAGGATTTATTAAATTAGAGTTTGGTGTAAAAAAAATAAAAGTCCAACCAACATACGTCCAAAAATGTATTTTAGAAGCTTATGATGGTTGGCAGTAGCATATGTTTCCTGATTTTGACACTCATTCCATTTCATGATGACTTTTCTATGCTAAAGTCAAGTTGAAAAAAACAGTTCGACATTTTTTTTATTTGTAATCGTGATTATAATCGGTGATCATATTATATAAATCGATGATCATATTATATAAATCGAGGGAGCGATTCTCACCTTTGAAATTTTATTGCACGGAAGAAATGAACAACTTGCTGCGACACTCACAAGAAATTAACAGCTGGACCGTTTGCTGCGACACTCACAAATCAGACGTTACAAATCACAAAATTATTTACCTTGAGAGTTTGAATTGCAACACATTAAAATACTATTTTTTTATTTAAAAATACAGTGAAATAATATATTTTTAAAAAATATTTTTAATATTAGCACATCAAAATAATTTAAAAATATAAAAATAATTTTGAATTAAAAAAATAATAATATTCAAAAGTATAAAACACCACAAACAAAAATAAGACAAGTAAGATGGACATTGGAAAACAAATATATAGGATGTATGAGAAAAATATGCAATTGATTTATAGAAACATCGCTAAGGGTGTATGGAAAGGGAACATTGAACATTTTAGTGTCTGTTTGAGAGTGTGGTTAAAATTATTTTTGAAATTGTTTTTCGTTCAGAAATACATTAAAATAATATTTTTTTTAAGACAATCATTTTTTATTAGCACATGAAAATGATCTAAAAACAACAATTTTTTTTTTAATTTAAAGTAAAAAATAATAATATAAATTTTTATTTTTTTTCAAAAGTGTTTTTGAAACGCAGCGTCAAGCACCCCTTTAATTATAAGTTTATTTCCTCCCTTAATTGTTTAGATGATGTTTAAGATACCAACTTTTTATTATTTATAAACATATTCTATTATTTTTTATTTTTAAAAAATATTTTTAATATTTGTCCATCAAATTTGAAAACATGAAAAAATAATTTGAAGTAAGAAAATATTTTTTTTTTTAAAAAAAACTTTTAAAACACAATAATAAGCAATATATAAAAAATATCAATTTCTAAAATTTTAAAATAAATCTTTGATGTCATCAATTTAAGTTTCATGATTTTACTATGATCTGAAGTGGTTTTACCACCACCTTACAGATATATTGTAAGAAAACAATTATACTTTCAATAGAGTATTGGTTTTTGATGTATGACATGTTAGATTAATTTTTTTATATAAAAAATATCAAAGTACTATAAATATATTTTTTAATATAAAACTAGTTATGAATTCAATATATAATATATAGTGTGTAATTTTTCTTTAAAAACATTTATATAATATATATTGGATAATATATTTTCCTCAACTATTGAAATGATAATTTATTGAATCTATTTAGGTTAACCTTACAGATTTATGACCTAGATTATGAAATTATGATAACTTTATAAAAATAAATTATGAATGTTAATTCCTAACAAACTTGATGTTAAATAATGAATTTTAAAAATATAAAAAAAACGATAAAAAAACTACACGGGTCATCCTTAGTTAACTTGTCAAACTACAATTTGAGTCATAAGATCATGATACCTCATGAAAATAAAAATTACAAAACTTAGTCTTTAATTAACATGATGTTAAAAGAAAAAAAAAATCAACTCGTACTAATTTGTTAAATATGCGACCTAGATCATGAGACCAATAAAACTTTGTAAAAACACACAAAACTTTGCTTTTAACAAACCTAATGTTAATGGTTTTAATCAAGAAAAATAAGTAAATTCATGAGGCCATGATATATTTACAAAAAGAAAATTGAAAAAAAAAACATACGAAGCTTAGTTCCTAAAAAATCTAATATTTAAGGAAATAAACTAAATAAGAAAAAAAAAGTAGGTAGAGTTATTTGGAGGGTGACATTAGAAAAAACAATTCAATTAAAAAAAATCAAGTCAACTAAATTCAACTTACCAAACTTGTAACTTGATTTTGATATCAGGATAATCTCATTAATAACAATTAAAAAAAGCTCAGTTAAAAAAAATACTCAAGTTAAAAAAGAAAAAGAAATGAACAAAGTTAGTCTGAGTTAATTTGTTATACTCATGATTTAAATCATGAGATTAAAATAATTAAGAAAAGCAAGTTAAGAAAAAATAATTCAAAACTCAGTTTTCAATCAATTTGATGTTAAAAAGTTAAATTAAAAAAAATAATTAGAGTAGATGATCCTAAAAAATAGACCTTGGTCAACTCGGATTAATTAGTTAATCCCGTAACATAAATTATGAGATTGAAATAGATTCTTAAAATAAAAATAATTTTTTTTTGAAAATCTCACTTCTAACTAATATAATATTGAATGACAAGAAAAATAATCGAAAAAATTGAAATTTGTATTTTCGTGTCCTCCATTTCTATTTCATCCACTTTCTCTACTCCCAAAAATGTTGATAGTTAAAAGTGCCCTTAACTTAAAAATAAATTATTAAATTAATATATTTTTTAGTATTTTATGTTTTTAATATGCATATTCAATTAAAAAATATTTTAATATATTTTTAAATAAATTGTTTTCTTAAGAATAATATACAATATAATATCAAACACAAACTTAATTACACATTGTGTGCTGTTTGATATAAAATGATTTTTTAATAATGTTTTTATTTTAAAATGTATTAAAATAATTTTTAGTTTTTTTATATTAGCATATTAAGAATATTATAAAGAATAAAAAAAATGTCAACTTAGTATTTTTTAAAATAGATATATTTTAAAAAAGATCAAAATACTAAACATGCAATACTTATTTGGTATTGTAATATATGATACTTTGTTTTGAAATAATTTTTATTATTTTTACAACTATCACATTAAAATAATTGTTTTTTTATATATAAATAAATATGCTTTATCGAACGTGTATTTTAAAATAAAAAGCATATTTATTTATCCATCGCAACTGCTCGTGCAGTAACGAACCGGATGGGCGTGTCTCTTTAATTTAAAATATTAATTTGAGGGTAGGGTGTCAGAAAAAAGCCTTTCACCTCATAAAATCAAACGTATGATCCATGGCTTCTTCTCACTTCATCCAACCAATCAAACCCTTCCATTTAATAACCTTAGATTTCTCTTTCACGAATCCCAAGCACCACATCTCTTTCTCGATAAGCCCATTTCCCACGTCGTTTCGACGCAGCGTTTTTGTTTTTTGATTTCTAGTTTGGTCCTACGACTTTGTGTATATTACCAAACTGCCTCCTCTTCCTTGCCTTCGGATTCGAGCGAGCTAGCCAGTGGTGAGAGACTTGCGGTTGTTAGCAATTTGAGAGATTTGCAAGTCATAATTATTTCACTTGTTTTATCTTTTAAGCTAATCAATGACGTGTACATGTTGCCACTTGTGTTTTGTTAGGGCCAACAGCAATTTAACAAATGAAAAATCAGTCTTATCAAACCTTCATGAGGATGATCATGGTGCACTGATCCATCCATCATTTGCTTAAAGATTTTTTTTTGGATATTCCCTTTGATAGAAACCCGTGCTGATATGTGGTCAAAATTTTGAAATATCAATTATACTTTTATTTTAACCATCTACAGTGATACAGATTTGTTTGTTTTTCTATGATTATTAATATAATAATTATTAAAAAATTAAAAAAAAATATTAATTTCAAGATACATAAATTAAATTAATTGAGATGTGCGTAAACTGTCTCGGATTTTTATGTTAATAAAAAAACAATACTTTTATTTTGATGACTTTAAATCTTTAATTATGCTCCTCTATTTATAAATTAAGTATATGGTTGTCTGGGTTAGTGAATCTCACCCTTTTTTTAATATATATAATGTAAAGTAAAACCTACTTATTTCCTAATCAGCATCTAACTAGTACCATTAAGTAACTATGTGATAAGGCTAGTATAATTCAGGTCACAATCGAGGGGTGATTAAGAGTTCATTTTAAAAAATTAAAAAAATATTATTGTAATCAAACAAATTTCCGTAAAACAGAATAAATCAGGGCTGTAAAAGGGTCCACGAACCCAAAAAAAAAGAAAAAAGAAAAACCTCGGAAATTGCCTGGGCCGTCATCATCGTCCTAACATTTGTATGAATTTAGGGGTCCATCGGCCGAAGAGTACGAGTCTCTTTAGCTCTGCAACTTTACGCCATCAAGGAGAAAATGACCCTGGATTTTACGACCATGGAACGGTCAATAATACCCTATGATGGTAGGAAAACGAAAAGATCAAAGGGATTTTTTGGAACTTTTCCATGAAAACACAATCTCAAGCACCTTCCATTTACTCGTACCGCATCATTTATGGAATATTTTTCTCTGTCAATTAAGACAGCAACACCAGTTACACCACACTTTCGATTCATCTTATTTTAATGATCAGCTGTTGAATCCAACCAGTATCGTTTGTCAGGCATTATTACATCAAGCTGCTCCCCCCTTTACCGACGTTGATTTCTAAATTCCCACTCATTATCTCAGCAAACTCTTAAACAATTAACTGTTTTTTCTCTTTTAAAAGCCAGAATAACAAGCAATTATTCATGCACAGTTATGTAATAACTCCCGGATAACTGTTTCGCGTACAGAAACGAATCAGGTTTCTTGAGGCCTTGACATGAATGCACAGTTACATGCCCGGTTGACTGTTCTCACGAGAGAGTTCTTTTGCTTTCTCAACATCACAGATGAATTGGGACAGTGGTTCATTAAGCATTTTAATAATCTCAATCACACCAGCTAAGCTCGTCCGAGTTGAATTCTTGTCTATAATTAATTTATCTTTTTTTTTTTTATGATAAAAAACATGTTGGAGGAAGAAGAACATCAAGGCAGGTAATAGAATAACACAAACTGTAGGGGAAGAAGTATAATACAAGAAAAAAAGAAGGGTCCAATACAGCATCTTCGACATTTGTGAGAGCAAAAGGACAAATATAGTGATAGAGGCACCTATTGGTGCTCCTTAAAAATTAAAAATTAAAAAAGAGAATATATATATAAACATAAACAATATAGAATAGAATAAGTTGTCAAATAAAAAAAAGAATAGAAAAGGCGTATATGGTGGTGGATATTGCAGCAAGACCAGAACTTCCATGCCCAAGGATGAGAAAGACAGCCAGCTTGAAAGCTGTTAGAGAGAGAAAGTTGCTAGAAAGAGAAAAAAATGGTTGTGGTGTTTTTTTTAAGGAGGTTTAAGAGAGGGTTTTAGGTCTACCAACTGGTAGTTAGAGATTGAACTCCTTAACCAAACTCAGTCTCCAACAGCCAAACAAAGAACCCTCGAGGTTTTACAACAACAACAAGAACTAGAACTAGAAGCAACAGCGGCCACAACAAGAACAAGTCAAGCACCAACTACTACCACTACATCTTCTCCTACAGCTGAATTATCAAGCAAAGAGAGAACCCCGAAGGGCAAATCTTTTTCCACGAAGAGACAACTGTTTCAAGAAACAATAAAACGATACACACCAAGAAATCATTTCTTTTGAGAGAGATGCTCACGTGGGGTTTTAATGGAATGATGGATAGAGAGAATAGATGATGAGAGAAAAAAGATGAAAAAAGTGAGAAAATTCATTGCTGTTCCTGCTTTCAATTATTATCATTAGCACTTTCTTTTCCTTTTCTTTTTAGAGAAAAAGAAAGAAAGAAAAAAGTTGAAGCTTTTCTTCTCATGGCGTGTATTATGTGTATGTATTATGAGTACATACATAGGTCTGGGTAATGAAAAGTGAAGGGTTGTGTTGTTGTTGTTGTTTTGTTGTATTGGGATCATCAGATTTGTGTATCAGCAGATCAAGTTGTCTTTCAGATTTTCTGTTCCCTCAAACACCCACAAGTGCTACTGATTTCCAGGTAATTTTTTATTGCTCGATCGGTTTCTTTTTTGCTCTCAATCTTTTTCTGGTATTTTATTATTATTATTTCTCTTTCATGTGTGTCTCTGTCTGCTATCTTTTTTTTTTTTTTGCTGGAGATAGAGAAGACGATGATGATTATAATCTATGGACTTTTTTTTCTAAGAAAATTATGGATATCTATTGGTTTTGTTCTGCTTCCTGCTTAGGATCACGTTCTTCTTTCCTCTTTTCTTTTGCTTGATGGGCATCAAAACTTCTGTTTTTAAATAATCCTCCTGGGTTTTAAATGGCAGTAAACTTTGAAGATTTCAGATATTTTTCTTCTAAGGTTGTGTTTAAGGGGAATTTTCGGATTTAGGGTATGAATTTTGTTGCTACTTTATTACGTCTATACTAGATCGATTCAAAGAGTTTGTTTTTTTAATAATTTCGGCACTAGAATTCACTAACTGGTAATGTTTACCCCCATTTTGTCTCTCTTTAAAACTGTCAAAACCCTTAAAAAGCTTTGGTTTTTCGCAAACAAGGATCTTTTGATTTTTGATTCTTTTGTTCTTTATGTCCAAACCACCTGTGGTGTTCACTGTTGATAATCGTAGCCAAGAACTTGTAAGCTCCCCTTTTATTGGCTAATTTCTTCTGTATCCCCCTTTTGAGCTTGTACTTAAGTGTGGGTGTAATATTTACTTATAAACACAAAATTGCGAATTCGGAATTCCATCTCTAATAATAAGAGTGGTTAAGCACCCTCCAGGTATGAAGTATACGTGTTACAGTTGATGGTAATGGAAGCTCGTTTTCTATGTTCATTGCAGTTCCCTGGGCGGTATGTGATTGAACTTGCATAACTAGGCAGGAAAGTCCTCAAGGTTAAATACATATGGCTACCTATTATACTAGTTCAAATAATCAAAGAGATGGTGCTGCAATGGTATATCTCCCTGGTCCATATCCGGATGCGCCAGTTCTTCCTGGCAGTATGATGATGTACATTAATTCTGGATCATACCCGGACAATTTGGCTGGGAATTCTCACCAGCAAAACAACTGTATTGAATTTCAGTCCGTGGAGAATTCTGATTCAACCCCACAGCAACAAGAAATCCTGTCAAATCTGGGCGGATCACGAATAGGGGAGCATGATTTTGGTGCATGGAGGGATGGTAGAAATGAGATGCTAGTTGTGCATTCAGTGAATGGTGCTTCCAGCGTTCTTAACGGGGCACAGAGTTTGCAGGGCCAGGGTTTATCTCTCAGTCTTGGCACCCAAATCCAATCTGGAATTCAAATGCCCTCGATTTCCTACCGGAATACCAATTCAGGCCTTACTTCGTTCTTGAGTCCTAATTCTTCAATTACAGGTGATGGTGGTGGCAGGAATGGCTCTTCCAGGGATGACCAGTCAAGAAATATTGAATATTTGACACCTGGTTTTATTGGAGGTAATCACGATGTTAATAAAGGTGATTTATCTCCATATGGAATGAATAGCATTGCAAGAACAATTCCAAATTCCAAGTACCTGAAGGTAGCACAACAGCTACTTGATGAAGTTGTCAATGTTCGTAGAGCGCTAAATCAACCTGATAAAGAGAAAAACCAGACCACAAGTGAACATGGACTGAACAGTGCAAAGGATGGTGATAGTGAATCAAAGAATGGTGCTTCAAACCTTCAAGAATCCACCAACCCGCCAAGTGAGCTTTCACATGCCGAAAGACAAGAATTACAGAACAAGTTGACAAAGCTTTTATCCATGCTAGACGAGGTAACACCGAACATTGTTTTTTCCCTGACCCTCGTCCGTAAGAATCATTTTCTTTCTTCTCCTTGTCCAGTACCTTGACTAATCACTATATATATATATATATATAATTTTTTTTTGTTAAATGCCTGTTTTCATTTTTTTCTGAAACCATCTATCTACCTACGCCAAATTGTTGCATGCTACTGGTAGCAGAGATACAAGTCCTCTGAACAGTTTCATTTTGTTAATTCTACAAATACAGACTTTTTTCTATTTTTCTATGTTTTGGAGGCAATGCACTGATTCAAATAAAAGAGCTTGAGGATCTTGTTTGGCTATATAACCTGTTATATGCCATTGTCTAGAAGGGATACTGCTAGTAACTGAAGCAATGATTCTGCAGTTGTCTCTGAGATTCTTAAGAATGATAGTACAGTAACACTATGATTTGATAATTACGAGTTTTCACACCGGGACAATCTTTGCTTTGATAACTGTGGGTTCCAGCCAGAGGTGTAAATGAATTTCATTGTTCATGCTACAGTACAATCCCCAAGGTGTCCAAATGACAGTTTTAGGAAGATCATGGTGTTACAACTGTTGCTTTTTACTCGAGGTTACCCACATTAAGTAGAATTGGTAGAGCTTTCATTGAGCTTCATAACAGAAGTTTTTGGAGAGCCTTGGCATTAATTCTCTTATGGTGGCGATTATTGTTTATAGTATTTGATCAGATTACAATTCAGCCTGCATTAAAGCCTTGTGTCTGACATAAGATTTTCCTCGTCTGCCAAGAACATTTGGGATCGATGCATGTGTTCTAAGACTGCTATTCTTCAGTTTTTAGTTAACATTCAAAAGAACCATATTTGGTAGATCCCAACCTTCTAAGCTGCGCTTTTCTGCACTGTTTATAATCATAGTATGACCTTAAAAAAGTTGTGGAGATGTCAAGCTTAAACGTAGTTTTACAAACTCCTCGCCATGTCTTTTTGTATGTCTTTTGTTGTGTTATAGAAGCAGATATATTCATGTTCATCATTTTTAGGGCCACTTCTCAGTGTATTGGTAAAAGTCTTGGATGTGCTACCATAAGGCTGCAAGTTCCAGCATTGGGATTGGTTTCACATGCATGTAAATGATTTCATGTTCAGTATCTAATTAATTGTATAAACCTTGCTTGTGATTATATTCATACAATTTCTCCAACTTCCTTTTCTATGAGGCCTGATGATGATTATTCTGTTGCACAGGTTGATAGACGATTCAAACAGTATCATCATCAGATGCAAATTGTGGTGTCCTCATTTGATGTGATATCAGGATGTGGATCAGCTAAACCATACACTGCGCTCGCCCTCCAGACTATTTCACGTCACTTTCGATGCTTGCGTGATGCAATAACTGGCCAAATTCATGCAACCCGTAAAAGCCTCGGGGAACAAGAAGCTTCAGAAAACCTTAAAGGAGTTGGAATTACACGACTCCGTTATGTGGACCAGCACCTTAGACAACAGAGGGCTCTTCATCAACTTGGTATGATGCAACAGCATGCGTGGAGGCCACAAAGGGGTCTGCCTGAAAGCTCTGTTTCAGTTCTTCGTGCTTGGCTGTTTGAGCATTTTCTCCACCCGTAAATCCTCTGACTATAGACATTTCTTTTCTTCTCATGGTTCCTTTTCTGCTCTTTTGAAAACATTATAGCTTCAACTATAGTTAATTGCTTTTTTATTGCTCATCAGTTATCCGAAGGATTCTGATAAGATCATGCTGGCAAGGCAGACAGGATTGACTAGAAGTCAGGTAAAAACTAACTAAAACTTGTTTTTCATCTAGAAATTACTCCAGTCAGGCTTGAGAGTTTCTATCATAAGAGAGCTGAAAAACATAAGTCTCTAAAAAAACAAGAGGTCAAAATAGAACACCTCCTTTTAGCAGCGTTTTGGTCCTGCAATTTAAATGTTGCTGAAACCTAAAGGCTATGGATGTGGAAAATGGGGAGATGTTGAGAGAAAGTGGGTCTTATTAAGTATGGTGATGGTGGCGAACTAAGTGAAAAAACAGCATATAATCACATTTTGTTGGATTCAAAAGTAACTAGACTGTTAGCCAGTGTCTCCTTCTATAGATAAGGACCAATTTTGTATATATACTGGGACTTAAAGAAATAGACTGGTGGGGAAGATGTGGGGGAACCATTTCTCTCTATACTTCTCTTTCCAATATGACCTATATCTCTAAATCAGTTGTTAATTACTGAAACTGTTATTGAGTTGTCGAATATGCTAAAACCTCAATTCAAAACCTCTTGCTTGTCAACTTACCTTCAATCAAAATGTGCCACCTGTTTATTGACAATATCATCATCAGAAGAAGCGTATTTTGACACTTCATTTGCCTTGCTCAGGTATCAAACTGGTTCATTAATGCACGAGTGCGTCTCTGGAAGCCCATGGTTGAAGAGATGTACAAAGAAGAGCTCGGTGATGCAGAGATGGACTCTAATTCTTCTTCTGAAAATGCAGCCAAAGCAACAAAAGGTGATATGGGAACCTCAGAAGACAGAGTGGAAGAATTCCAACAAAGTGCTAGTTCTACAGCCACTGAAAGATGCACTACAGGGCAATTGATGGATCCCAAATCTGACCACGTTCCTGATATGAAAATGGCAGGATCAACTACAAGAAGTAACTTCCAAAATGGCACACGTGGTGAGGCTTTTACTGAGTATGGCTTGCTAAAGCTGAGGGAGGACCAAAGGCCTAGTATGGATGACTGTAGCCTCTTCTCTGATGCTATGGTTCACTCCGAGGGGGGTGGTGATAGGTTTATAGCAGCAGCTGCCGCGGCGTACCAAATGTCTGAGGTGGGAAGGTTTGGAAATGGAAGTGGGGTGTCTCTTACATTGGGTTTGCAGCACTGCGAGGGTGGCAACCTTCCAATGTCGGGCACAACTCATAACGGTTTTGTTTCCATGAGAGGGGATGATGATATCTACAATGCAGCATCTTCGGTGGGGGCCGGGGCCACAGATTTTGAGTGCTTAAATCCTGGGAGCAGGCAGCACAGGTTTAGTTCCTCCCATGTATTTCATGATTTCGTAGCTTGAAATAGTTGGTCGAGGATCACATGGGGTGAATATATCACTTTTTAAACAGTAGCAGCCAGACTTTGTTCCAGTAGGAGCATTCATCTTACTTTCATATGGTGAAAGGAAGGTCGTGTATAAAGCAGAGCTGTTGTAGCATATCAAAAGAATTGGTTGTCAGGTTAGCATATTGTAAAGATGCTTATTTTTTTCCCGATATGTGGAAGGAAAATGTATAATCAGTGGCAAATTTGGTATTGGAAAAGAAAGTTCTGGTTTGAAATAAAGATTTAGGAAATGTCTGGTGGCTCCGAATGTGGTAACGAGCTACAACTTTTAATACAATTTGTTTCCTTGGTGCCATTGCCAAGAGTGCAATATGAATATAAAGCAACAAATTCATCACCTGGCCTTGTGAAAACCCAGAATGTTCTATATATATATTTTTTTAATTCAAAATAGGTTGTAGTTAGCAGAATCCTGGCTCTACCGTACTGTTTTATAGCTTCTTGGAACAAAATAAGACTGGCCAGAATCGGTCAGAAAAATAATTTCTACCTTGGATATCAAAATCCTATACTAGGGAGCTCAATTACCAGTCCCGTGTCTTTCAAGGAAACTATTTTACAAAACCCGATGAAGAGAATACAGGTACACTGACCTTTTGTACAAAACCTACAAATCTTCCCTGAGCCCTGGGACTCTCAAAGAACACATCGTCACACTCATTCACATCAACAGTCTTCTTCAAACTATTGATCTCCACATTAGTCATTCCACTCAACCACATTTATGAAACCAACTTCTTTTTGCAGCATGCTAAGTAGTCTTGCTCCTCAGGTGAATCTGAAGCTACCAATCTATACGCACGAACTTTCTTCTTCTGATCTGGCCGGAATGAGATTGTCTTTCACCATGCATTTGAGTCACCTGTAATTATAAAGAGGAGCTCTTTTCCAGGCTCCAGCCCTTTTATCTTTTATCTTTTCCGACAATCTCTCCAAAAGTCTCAGAGGCAGGATATACTGGTTGAAAACCCTTAGAACAACCTACTGATAAAAAAAAAACGGCGAAAACTGAATGGCTAAGGCAGCAAGTGATGACAATATTTTGTTTCAGTTAGTTTTTCTCAGTTCTGATAATATTGGGACACTGTAATTGCGCCCCAAAAAAAAGAAGCAGCCAAAAGTAAAGTGAGCTATGATTTCAAGCAATAGAAACTCATTGCTATCTCTGATGGTAGTGTTAGAAAAAAAACATGACTCCTACCCCTGCAGTATGGAGACTATCTTCTCAAAATAATAATAAAATCATTTGGTTTTATCGAAGTTTTGGGATGTACTGAGGAGGGTATTGGAATGGGACCATGAAGGACAGGATCACAAGACAACCCTGAATGTTAACTTCTAGTTTCGTTTGTGCTTGTTGTTTAAGGGGGTGGAGTTCGGCTGTATCCCTAGCATGGTGGCAGAGAGAGAGAGAGAGGTGTATTTACCAAGATTATTTATTTTTACTTGAAAACAGCAAGAAATGAAGTGCATTTTCTTATGTATATCATCAGTTATGGCATAATTCTCGGAGGAGTTCAACTTTGGGTGTAGATAAACAACACTCCCAACAGAACTTCTCTTGAACTTCATTGCTAACTTCTTCAACTTTTGCACTTCATGCTTCTGTCTGGAACTGAGGTTCAGCAACAAAGTGAAATCAACCAGCCCTGGAAGCTCGTCCAAGAAATCTCCTTTATAATAATGAAGAACCTTGCTAGTCATCTCACGCAGATCTTGTATAACAATCACCTTCCTTTTGAAATCTTGGTCTTTCTGTATGGTTTGCTCTACCAAGTCATAGAAAGCTCCACCTGCACCTGCTTTGAATTGCTTCCTTCCACCTGGAATGTTTACTTTACTCAGGATGCGCTTGGCACTATCCATTCTCAAAGATTTTGGACGACCTAGATTCAATACATTGACACCTCCTTGGCATAATTATGGTAGAGGGTTCCAGAAAACACAACTTTTCGAGGCATAATATCAATAAAGCATGACTAGGAAAGAAACGAGAGACCAGCTTGTACAAACGTTCTGCAGAAATGTGTATGCTAAATTCTGATTCTTGATAAATTCTTCTCCGTGCCAAAAAAATTATCAAGAAATTTATAGCATCAGGAGCAGCAAACAGAATCATTCATTTTCATGTATTCTATCTACACCAGAAAAATGCAAAAACTGTAAAAAAAAATTTTATCTTTACCTTGTTAAACTGGATTTCAATTATAATATCAATTGCTCTCTCGATAACCCCACATATGCGACAAACATAACCAATATCATCCTTCAAGACAAAAGAGTGATCTCAATAATCTTCATCTGCTTCCATGTTTGAATTTTCAACAACATCCTGCCAGAATCACAGGAGATTAATAATGAAATACAAAAGGAATGACTTTAAACCAGCTATAAATAGGGTTTTTCTCATTCTCTCAGAAGATTCAAATGTTGGATCTTAAACATTCAGTCTAAGCAATAGTATCAAAAGTCATTCATGATCCCTCAACTAATGTGCGTATAAGTAAAATAAGCTCAGAAAGCATGTGATGAAATAATTAAACATAACTTCCTAAAATATAATTAATTTCATTTCACCACTGGATGTCCGATAATGATAGGACTCGAGAAAAATAATGAATTCGGAGGACTCGAGAAAAAAAAAAAACTTGGTTACAAGTTAGGCATGAAGAACCATACAAGATATTAAGAAACATTATACTATATACTAAAAGAGGTCATGGTTCAGTTACTGCGGATTATAATAGTGTTGCTCAGTCGGTTCGGTTTTCGGTTTAGTTATGTTTGTTCGGGTCACTGGTTTATTGATTTTTTTATATTTCTTTGCACAGTAAAATAACCATTCTACGCTCAGTTGGTGCAGCATCGTCCGATGTAGAAAAATATCAATTTGGTGTCTCCGTGGATGCGCCGCTGTGTCCTTTTCCTCATGGTGTGACGTGTGGCCTCACACCATGGTTGGAGACGTGACAGTGGGCGGTTGAACTTTTCCCCTCCTTTTCTCTCTCCTTCACCCTAAACTACATGATAGCCCCCCGATTTTATGGTTGTTTCATTTCAGTCTTTGCTATTTTAATTGTGTTGTATGGTCCTTATTTCAGTTATGTAAGTTTTGATTTGTTTTAATTATGTCCTTCCATTGAAATTGATTATATATTATGTTTTCATTTCAGTCTTTATTCTTTTAATTTTGGGTTTGGTTTTAAATCCTTTAATATTTTCGATACAAAAGATTTGATTTTTTCAATTTTGTACTTTGATTGAAATTGATAATATATGTGGTTTTCATTTCGGCCCTTATACTTTCAAATTTTTATTTTAATTCCTTTTTTTATATTTCTTAAATAGTCTCTATTTTTGTCCATGTTTATATATATATATGTGCTCTTAGCTTTGTTTTTTTATTATTTATATTTTCTCTTTGGTCGAGGTAGCAATTTTTTGAAAAAAATTGTTTTAAAATTTTAATTTGTGTTTGTGATCATTTGAAAATTGATATTTCTATTTTTTTTGTTCTTTCTTTTGTTTTTTTAATACTTATTTTCACGTCAAATGATTTTTTTACCTAATAATTTTTTTGTTTGCTCTTTTGTTAAAGTTTTTGGGTTTGTTTTTATTCTTTTATTGAATTTCCCCTCATTATTCACGAAATAATAATAATAATAATAATAATAATAATAATAATAATAATAATAATAATAATAATAATAATAATAATAATAATATTTGATGATTTTTTTTCACCAAATAAAATTACTTTGAATCAAATAAGACCCAACATACACTCTGAATAAACTTTCTTTGTTTTTGAAAAGGAATTGAATAACAAAACTTGTAGAACATGTTATGATCTATATCGCAAGGCTTTCTCGAACTTTGATTAATATGCAATTTCATCACCACATAGAACCATAACTTTAGAATCGTTTGGCAAAGTTTCAGCACAATCCAACGATTGAATATGGAGATATGCTCAATAAAGTATAACTGGACTATGAAACTTTACGTCAAATAAGTATTTCACTGAGAAACTTAATGGGGTAGCCTTGAATTACCCTACATATGACAAAGAGCTTTATGCCTTGTAAAAAATGTAAAGATGTGACAACATTACATATAGCCCAAAGAGTTCGTGATACATTTAGATCACGAATCTATAGATAAGAATGAGGCGTGGGAGCTAACAGATTTACCAGTAGGAGGAAAAACTATTGGTGTGAAATGGGTATATAAAACAAAGCTCAATGAGAATGGGGAGGTAGACAAATTCAAAGCACGTCTCGTTGCAAAGGGGTATGCTCAACAATATAGAGTTGATTACAATGAGGTATTTGCACCCGTAGCAAGACTAGATACTGTTCGGTTGATATTGGCACTTGCAGCTCAAAAGGGTTGGATCATTTATCAGTTGGACGTCAAATCAGCATTCTTGTATGGCGAATTGAGTGAAGAAGTATTTGTTGAGCAACCACGAGGATATGAAGTCAGAAGGCAAGAACAGAAAGTTTACAGACTAAAACAGGCGCTCTATGGACTGAAGCAAGCTCCTCGCGCTTGGTATAGTCGCATAGAATCATATTTTTTGAAGGAGGCTTTGAAAAGTGTTCTCATGAACCCACTTTGTTCATCAAACAAAATATACAAGGAAACATTCTGATTATAAGATTGTATGTTGATGACCTCATATTCACTGGGAATGATAAGTCTATGTTTGCTGAGTTCAAACAATCTATGATGGATGAATTTGATATGACGGATTTGGGTGCAATGAGGTACTTTCTTGGAGTGGAAGTAGTACAAAAAACTAGTGGCATTTTCATTAGCTAGAAAAGGTATGTAATGGAAGTATTAGAAAGGTTTGGAATGGACAAATGTAATTCGTTCCATAGTCCAATTGTTCCAGGAGAAAGCTACAAAAGGATGAAGATGGCGAGAAAATTGATAGCACCCATTATAAGCAGTTAGTTGGAAGTCTTATATACTTGACTGCTACACGGCTAAATGTTATGTTTGCGGTGAATCTTGTTAGTAGATACATGGAACATCCTACAAAGATGCATTTACAAGCAACAAGGAAGATATTAAGGTACTTGAAAGGGACAATCGATTATGGAGTGTATTATAAGAAGGAAGGGAGCAAAGAGCTTGTTGCATATACAAACAGTGATTATGCGGGAGACTTGGATGACAGGAAGAGCACTTCAGGATATGTAATTCTCCTTGGTTCTGGTGTAGTATCTTGGCTTTCTAAAAAGCAGCTTGTGGTATCTTTAAGCACTACAAAGGTTGAGTTTATAGCTGCAGCTGGATGTGCTTGCCAAGCAGTTTGGCTGAGAAAGATTCTGGCAAAGCTTGGACACACACAAAGCAACCCTACAATTGTTTGCTATGATAACAGTTCAACAATTAAACTTGCCAAGAATCCTGTGATGCATGGACGCAGCAAACACATTGATGTTCATTTTCATTTCCTCCATGAAGTTATAAAGGATGAAACAATACAGTTAATTCATTGTGATACTCAAGAACAAGTTGCAGATATGATGACAAAACCCTTGAAGCTTGATGCATTTATAAAGCTGCGTGAATTGATGGGAGTGTGTTCATTCATGACTGTAACTTGATTATTGGCACAATCAAGCTTACAGGAGGATGATAAAAGTCAGTTAGTAGTTAGGCCCCGTTTGTTTCAAGGAAACTGAATTCCAGGAATTCAGTTTCCTCACTTTCCAGTGTTTGGCAACACTTGGGAAAAGAAGTCAAAGGAAAGTGATTTCCTTAACTTTCCCGGTCAACTTAAATTTCAACTTCACACGCGGAAAGTGTTTTCCGCTCCTGCACAAAAGGAAAACACTTTCCGCGTGACCCATCTCTTTCCCTCATCTCTCTGCACGTCTCTTTCCCTCATCTCTTTCACTCATCTCTTTCACTCATCTCTGCACCCTAGCCTCTCGCCTCCCTCTCCAGTCCCTCATCTCTTTCCCTCATCTCTCTGCACCCTTTTCTAGCAAACCCAGAGCACCCTCTCGCCTCCCTCTCAGTCCCTCATCTCTGCTTACAAAACCCTAAGCACCCTCTCGTCTCTCGCCTCCTCTCGCCTCCCTCTCGGTCCCTCATCTCTGCTTACAAAACCCTCTCGACACCCTCTCAGTAACCCAGCACCCTCTTCCCCACATTTTTTCTTCAAACCAAGCACAGCACCCTCTCGTCTCTCGCCTCCCTCTCAGTCCTTGACCCTCTGCTTACAAAACCCTCTCGCCTCTCGCCTCCCTCAGTCCCCCAGTCCCTCTGCTGCTCTGCATCTCGCCTCCCTCTGCAACTCACAGCAAGAGAACCCAGGTACTCCCTCTGCATCTCAATCTTTTTGCAGTAGAGAATAGTTTAAGGTTATTGGTTTTGTGGGTTGTCTTGAAGCTTGTGACTTTTTGATGATATGAGAAATGGGGTTTGTGGGATTTGGGTTAGAATTGAAATTGCCGAGTATGGTAATGGGTGTGATTTCAAAGAACCCATGTTTTGTTTTTTGTTGTTCTTGATCAGAAAAAATAGAAAGAAACTGAAAAGATACATGGAAATGTTGCAGGCATGATATTTTTGGGGCTTTAGCAAACTTCAATTGACATCATGATCAAAAAGTCCTAATTATAAATCTTACCAAGTGAATGCGATCACGATGCATTAACTGAAAGCCACTGATTATACTCATCCATCCTTATTATAAAGGAACTGGAACTTGGTGAGCCACCTCCTCCATATGCCTTCATGTTCAGAAAGCCATAGAAAAATTGTTTTGAATGTTCTCCCAAAACAGTCAATTCTGGAAGTAAGAAGATATTCACAAGTCAAAATGCACAACCTTCTTATGATTATTTCGTAGCATGTACACAACAGCTCCTATGGGCCTGAAATCATTAATACATACAGCATGAGATGATGCACGATTGTACTATAATTAGAAACTTTAAGGAATTCTGAAGGAAATTACTTTAAACAGTTGAGTCCATGACAACATGAGAATGCAACAAAAAAACAACTGAAATCAGGGCCCTTGAATATGAAATTCATTACCATAATGGGGTTTGTGGGATGGTTTGTAATGCACCACCTGCCAAATCAGCGGGTTAAGTTTGATAGGGATTACAATAATAGGCTGAAGTCTGCTAAGGGTGGGGAAGACAAAGATGGTAGATTGGTGCAGACTAGTTTGGGGGAAAGAACAATATGTCCTTGCAAGCCTTTATTTTGAGCCAATTCTAGGATGCTTGTTCAATCCCTAAATGTTTTATTGATCATTGTGAACTTATGAATTGTATATTGTCAGCTTCTTTGAACATAATTCATTGTATTGATTGTGTAAATATTTGATATGCTTTTCTTAATATTTATTTCCCTATATTTTTAGGTATTGCTATCAGAAAACTACACTTTCATAGAATATGAAGAAACTTCAAAGGAAAAAGGGACATCTTCCTCTAGTACACAAAAGATGCAACATAGAAAGAGAAGCCGCATGTATGAAAATGATGGTGTTGAGAAGTTGTCTAAACAGATTGGAGATGTAGCATTTGCAATTCAAAGTCTCAGCAAAAATCAACTTGATGTTAATGCGTTGTATACGGCAGTGATGAAAGTTGAAGGCTTTGATGAGATAACTCTTGGGGATGCATTTGATCATTTGGTCCAAAATGAAATGTTGGCAAAAGCATTTATGGTAAAAAATGCTAATTTGAGGAAAATTTGGGTTCAAAACTTTGTCACTCAACACTACAACAGGCCTGCTTGCTAAGATGGTTTGAAAATGTTCAAAGTTTGGTTTCAGACTATGTTTGTTATTTGACAAGTATGTTTACTTGTTTAATTCGGTCTACCATATTTATGTTTGTAATTTGAACTAATATGTATGTCAATGACATCAAAACTTAATATTTATGCATGACTATTTATTTCTTGATGTTAGGTATAAATATTTATTTCTTGATGTTTATTTTATAGATATTAAAGGGATAATTGCCTTTACCCAATTTTTTTTTATCTAAAATACCCATCAAAATATTGTTGTATCTATTTATCTTTTAAAAAATACTTCATACCAAAAACAAAAACCCAAACATATAACTCTCAACATAAACTAATTTGGCTTTCTTAATATGAAAAAACAAATTATTTTAAGCTTTTAAAATTGAATAATTTTTACTTACAAAATATTTAACAAGCTTATTTCTCTATAATATGATATGACATATATTGTAATATTTTATAAAATAAGCTATGTATGAATATAGGATATAATAAAAAAATTCATCATTATACTTTCATTTTTTTATTTTAAGTGATTAAATATTTTATATTAAATATTTAATATACATAGGATAAACTTGAATTTTTTTTTATTAATAAATTATTTTCCAGTTCATTTTCCATAACACAAACAAACATTGGAAAGTGTTTTCCAGTTCATTTTCCATAACACTGTCAAACATCGGAATTCACTTTCCAGGAATTCACTTCCCCCGGAATTCACTTTCCAAAAAGAAACCACTTTCCAGCAAACAAACAGGGCTTAGTTGAAATTAGCAGTCAGTTAGCAAGTTGTTAGATAAGTTCTACTAGCTATTATTTTTGTTATGTAGGTATATCACATGCATTATGTAGAGTTGTTGCGGGCTGCATATTTTCAGTAATTATATTACTCTGTTATTGTAAAGGCTATATAAAGGCCATCTCTTATATTCAATAAAGCTTCTAAATCATCTTAAATATCAGAGTTCTTAATAGAGAGCATGAACGACATGAATTAATTCATGAAACGACGGGGGTTTAAACCATGCAGAGAACTAGCAGAGGATTCTTAGAGTGAAAGAAACCCTAGAGAGAGATTAAGAGACTAAAAACTGCGTTTTGGCTTTGATTAGATGGAAAGTAAAGATAATTCGCCAAGTTAATCAATTCTTCCTTCTCTCTATGAACGTGCAAGAAAGAAAGAAGGGAGGGAGGACTGGGGAGTTTTCTTAGTGCCCGTTTGGTTTTGTGACTGTGCCCACGTTTCAAAAAAAGCCAGTGCCAAACGTTAATTCAGTGTTTGGTAATGTATTTAAACCGCATGAACAGTGACTAGGCCCCACTAAAATTGCGGTTCTACCCATGGTTTTAAAGCGGTTGGTTTTTTCTACTTTTTTTCAACCCTCTTTTTTTCAACTTTTTTGAACCCTCTCTTTTCAACATCTCAGGCATCTCTTTTCAACATCTCAGGCATCGAATATTTACAGAGCATCCCTCTGCAAACTGCTAGATTCCTCATCGATTTTCCATGCATCCCAGACTGCAAACTGCTGGAATCTCTCATCGAGTTTTCATGCTTTATGTCTCGAGCCTGCAAATTGCTCAGGTTTTTTGTCTTCTCCAGCCTGCAATTTGGGTTTGCTGAGGGATTTGGCCAGCGAACCCATCTCCCTTAAATCCTCAGCGTTCCTAACAAGAACCATCTCCATTGCACAAGCATATTTTCTCTTCTCCCTTGTGAACCAGCCAGAGAACCCATCTCCACAAATCCCTCAGCGTCGCGCAACCACCTCCCATCTCCCCTCTTCTCCCTTGCGCAACCACTTCCCATCGCCAGAGAACCCATCTCCCTTACAAATCCCTCAGCGTCCCCTCTTCTCCCTTGCGAAACCATCTCCCATCTCCCCTCTTCTCCCCTCTGCTCCTCAGCTGCTCACTTTCGTCAAGACCCATCTGCTCCCAAAATTGCAGACCCGATCGAGCTGCTCAGCCTCACCCTCTGCTCCTCTGTTTCCCTCACAACTACGCCAGCCTTCCATTACCGTCGTCCTCACCATCTCTGCAACAGATCGTGACTGGTCCAGTACCTCTTTCAGGGCAACAAGATCGGAGCAGCACCCAACCAGTAAGGTCTTCTTGTTGTCGACTTGATTTTTTGCTCTCATTTGTTGCGTTTGTGAAGTTAGTTGAGAATATTATGGGTTCTGACATGTTTTTTAACATTGTGATATTATGGGTTTGTGATGAATTAGAGGAATAATATTCACAGAACATGATCTTGAGTTGCTTGGGGTTGTGAAAAAAAACTTAAATTCTGTACATATTGCATCTGTGAATTGATAGAAAATTAATGGTGGAATTGCAAGATGGGGCTGTGAAAAAATAAATTGATATATGGGTGATGTGAGATTGTTAGGGCCTGTTTAGAATTGATATGTCCGAGAGGTTTTGGAAAGTTAAAGTTCATGGTTATTTCGTACCCTAGAGAAACTTGTTTCATCAGGTTTTGATAATTTGAATCAAGGTTTTTAGCTTGTCCATAGAAAATGGTGGTTTATAGTTCATTGTGCTCCTGCTATCAGAATTGACTGGTGAATATATGATGCCCATATCAAATATTGCCCAAAGTTGCATGTCTTTTCTTTCTTTCTTAGTGTGCGTGTGGAGATTAATAGCCGTAGTTAGTTTCAATATTTCAAACCTGTTCTTGTTTCAGTTCATATGTTTCTTGAAGTCTTTGATGACTAGTTCTCTCTGCTTACAAATTTTGTGGATGCTGTGGGAGTTCCTTTTCATGCTTCTCCTCATGCTTTTCTAAAGGATACTTTGTAGATGTTGCTCACAAATTGTATTGGATAGTTGCGAATGTGTAATTCATCATTAAATTCTGCTCACCACCACCACCACTGCTGTCACTACCTCCACTATCCTTTCTATATGTACATGTACATGCACACACATGCATATTCATACACTGACACACATTTATATGTTCGGCATCATTAGCAATAAGGTTGTATGATTGGTTGAAGCTATCAGATCCAGGTATGTTTTGGTCATGTAATTTTTAATGGAACCCATGCCCGTATTATGCCTAAACATTGAGAAACATGCCACCTATCAATTTGGTGTTTATGTGAAGCATGGTTGCAAACTTGTTACCAATATATATATATATATATATATATATAGTGATCTATATAGTAGCTTAGAAATACTTTCATGTGTCATAAGTTTCTTTCCTTGTTTTTTGTTTCGTAAAATAAAGAGTGAAGCTTGCATTATCTATTTTATTTCTCATATATTGTGTCTTTGTTAATGTTGTGTTGATGTGTTTTTGGTTTCAAAGTTGAACGCGGTATCATGGACAATTTTGAATCAACGGATAAAGCTGCTTGGAATAAAGAAATGTTGCATATCTTTTTGTGATCTATGCATTAAGGCCATTGACATGGGAATGAGACCAAATACGCATTTTGATAAATCGGCTGGAAATTTATTTCAACATCATTTAAAGAAAAAAACAGGGTCATGCATTCACCAAAACACAATTCAAAAAAATAAATGGGATGGATGTAAAAAAAGATTGGAGAATATGGAAGAAATTGATAGTCTGGCCCGGGTGTGAGTCGGAGTAGCGAATTAGGGACAATTGCGGTTAGTGATGACTGGTGGAAATCAAAAATTCAGGTAAATTGTCTGCTTCTCTGACTATTTCATATCCTTTGTATTGTTTTGTGAATATAGTTTACAAGATAACTATTTATTTCATGTAGGAAATTAGGGGAGCGAAAAAATTCAGACACGCCGGTATCGAGCCATCGTTGAAGTTCAAATTTGATCGAATGTTCTCTGGCGTAAGCGCCACCGGACAATATGCATGGGCACCATCGTCTGGCCCAGTTGGTGCCAATGAAGACGATGTGGAGACATTTACTGTCGGTCTCGAAGGTGCTGATTTGGAAGAAGGAAGTGGGGATTCTGAGGAGAATGTCAATTACGATAATGAAAATCGTACTCCTCGAGGCGTGGGGAGGGTGCATATGTCAAATAGCTCTAACACAAAGAGTAGTGGGAAAAGAAAAGAACGAGAGCACCCGGCTGCAAGAAGTGGAAAGAAAAAATCTCCTGGAATTGGTGCTCAACTAGTATCAACTGCGACAGCAGACTTCTCGACGAGCATGTCGAGTATGAGTGATTCAACATCTGCGGGTAGGGATTTGCCAGGCTGTAGTATTGCAGAAGTTATGGCTGAGTTCCAATCAGTTCCTGGTGCGACTGATAATGATGGATTTTTTTACCTCGCTACTGAGTGTCTACGTGTGCGACAAAACAGAGAAATGTGGGCAAGCATCACTAGTATTGAAAA
Organism: Salix viminalis; assembly: GCA_029228465.1. Lineage (NCBI taxonomy): Eukaryota > Viridiplantae > Streptophyta > Magnoliopsida > Malpighiales > Salicaceae > Salix > Salix viminalis. Next base: position 10,193,801 of record CM055429.1, on the reverse strand, counting down.
AAAAATGGCTTGGCTGCACCAACTCATCGTACACCGAAAAAACACTTAACTACAATGCTCTTTCTTTGTTTGACTGTTTCGTTTTTATATTTGTCTTCTTTCAGGTTGTAACGGATAAAATAATTTGTTGAGTTTTTCTATTATGACTTTCGTACTGAATTATTCCAGTTTTATAAAAGATTTTAATTTTATCTTAACATCTTCAAAACTATGATTTAACTTTTTATATTTATCAAATATTATTATGCTCATTGTTATGGATGGATGTTTGTTTGTAGTAGTGAATAAAATTATTGCATCGGATTTTAATAACATGATATTGTTTGACAATGCAAGTTATGTTAAGAAAAATGTGGACCTTGACTCGAAATATTTTATGTCGACAGGTTTCAACTTTTTTGGTATTGCTCTGCTTTTTACAGGTTTGCACTTTTTGTCTGTAAAAATAATCAAAACAAAATGTTTTTATGCAACACTGACATTGAACTTTATTTATTTGTAGTGTTGCTAGCTATGGATTATCCACAATTTAATTCTCTATTTAGCAGAGTTTTGGAAGATGACAATGACAGTGTTATGGATCGTGTTGTTGACCACAATAACTTTGGTGGTTATGAAGGTACCCGATACGCATAAACATTGATGATGAAACTTGTAATAATCAAAAATAGCTGAGGGCGACGGCGACGACAAGGACTCTAACGACTCATCCGACTCAGATGACTCAGAGCGATTCGACTCAGATGACGGTGAAAATTTCATACACAAGCCATGTGATAAGAAAAAAACTAATTACATGCACGTGCTGGATCTCGTTAACCAATATTATTTTAAATATATCCATCAAGAACCATGTATGGTTTCATACCAACGAGGGATGCGTTGGTTGGTGATATTTTTACGAGGTCATTGGTCACGCTGTGTTAACATGTTTAGGATGGACAAAGACACTTTGCTTGACCTATGTAATGCTTTGGAAACGCATTATGGTTTAAAACCTTCACGAAGGATGAGCGTAATTGAGAAGGTAGGGATGTTTCTATTTACTCTTGCAATTGGGGCGTCAAATCGACATGTGCAAGAACGATTCCAGCATTCAGGCGAAACTGTAAGTAGATGTATGAAAGAAGTCCTTAAAGCCGTATGTTTGTTTCTTTGTAGAGCGTTATAAAACCAACCGATCCGAATTTACCGACACACCAATACAAATTGCGATGGATCCTAGATTTATGCCACATTTCAAGGTAATTATGTAAGTTCATATTATATATTTTTGGAATTTTATTGTGTTTTTTTTTAAATGTATACTAACTCTATTTATTTATGCATGTAGAATTGTATCGGTGCAATTGATGGGACACATGTTGGGTCACCCAGTATCGGCTAGAAAATCAAATTCCTTTTATTGGTAGAAAAGGTGTTCCAACACAAAACATCATGACGGCCTGTGGTTTTGACATGCAATTTACATTTGTCTGGGCAGGATGGGAAGGTAGTGCACACGATACATGTATTTTCTACGAGGCAATTGACAGTAGGATTATCAACTTTCCAAAACCTCCTCAAGGTTGCGATTTAAACGTATTTTTCACTTAATATTCTCTTTTGTGAATGAATTTATGAAAACGGTTGCACGTTGTTTGTTTTTCAGGAAAATATTATTTGGTTGATGTTGGTTATCCAAATGAGTATGGGTATTTAGGTCCATATAGAGGGGAGCGGTATCATTTACAAGATTTTCAACGTCGTGGACAACCAAATGGACGTGAAGAGGTGTTTAATCGTGCACATTCATCACTACGTAATGTGATAGAACGAACATTTGGAGTATGGAAGCAAAGGTGGAAAATTTTACATAACATGCCGCCTTATCAATACAAAACGCAAGTTCAAATTGTTGTTGCGTCAATGGCACTTCATAACTTTATTCGAAGGAGATCGCAACATGACGATGATTTTGTTCAATATGATTGTAATCCCAATTATGTACCAGATGATATTTTTCCAGATATTGTAGCGCGAGATAATAGTCAGAGATTGCAAATGCCTTCACGTATGGATAATGTTCGTGATAGCATTGCAAATAGTTTGATGAACAATTAATAAATAAGTGTCAATTTGACTTGATCTATTCCTTCCATTACAAAAATATGATTATTAATACAAAATATATATACAGAGAGAGTTCTAAAAATATGTGTATATATGTAAAAAGCTACATGCAAAACTTGGTTACCAAACACACAAAACTGCTTTTTTTCAACCGCAGACTCAACCACTGTTTTTAACCAAACACTCACTGCTTATTTTGAACCGCAGAAAAAACGTTTTTTTTTAAACTGTTTTTTTTCAACCTCAACCACAACAGCAACCGCAATACCAAACAGGCCCTTAGAGAGTGGATTTTTGTATTATTATTATTCTTGTGCTGTGTAATATTGTCAGTGGAGAAAATTGCTTGTGTGTAGTTTGCTTGTACTGGAATATAAAAGGTTTCGTGATGTTGACCAATGGGAGGTTTATAAGCGGTGGATCTGGTTCCTGTAGGACAATAGGACCATAACATCAAACGGGTTCGAGAATTCTATTGTTTGGGTGTGGGAAAATGGGTGATCGGATTCAGTATTGGGTTACTACTGTTCCATTTTGAGATATCTTACCACTGGAATTAGATAATACGTATTGGAACACTTGTGTGAGAATATAAATGGGCTATAAGTTGGGTCGTGGGCTATAATTAGGGCCGATAGTTCAGCCTTGTTTTGAGGGGTCTCTTTGTTTTCCTCCCTTCATCTCAACTTTTAACAGAGTCGATGAAAGCCCGAGCCAAATGGGGGTCGGATATCGTACGGATTGGTGAAATAATACCATCCATTTCCGAGCTATTTTTATTTTCTTGCATAAAAGTGAAATTGTAATATTAATATTAATATTAATATTATTTTAATCGTCTAGGAGGTTTGGTATTCTTAGGTTCAGATTTTTAGATCAACGATGATAAGCAAGTCGTTTTAGAAATCTTTTTTCTTTTTTATCAATAATAAATAAAACAAAATAATTCTAAAATTATTTGCCGAGTCTAGCTGTGATATGACTTATAAAGTACATGTCCTATTCAAAAAGAGTTTTTGAAAAAAAAAAAATTATTTTTATTTTTTACTTTAATTTTTTTTGATGATTTTAAATCATGTGTTGATATAAAAAATATTTTTTTTGAAAAAAAATTTATTTTAATATATTTTTAAATAAAAAAATATTTTAAAAAACAACTTCAATAATATTATCATACAAGTAAAAAATCAACAGACAATTGCTTTTATTTTTAACTTTACCTATGAAAGGATTAGGTGTTTGAAATAATATTTTTCTTAGCTGCTGTAACGATTATTTTTTATTTTTTTAATATTAATACATTAGAATGATAAAATATATAAAAATAATAATTTAAAACAAATATTTTTTTTTTCAAATAAACTTTTAAAATACAAAATCAAACTGGGTTTGAACAAGAACACTAACACGCTAGGGTTAGTTTTAATATCAAGACAGAAAGAAACATGGGGCATGTTCGGTGTACAACTTTATCCTCAAACACGCTCCCATGTCCTTGAATTAGTTGTTTTTAAGTGGATCTACTGTTGTATTTCAGTTGCGGTCTTATTTCTGTTATTTTCATGCAGTGGTATATGATAAAAAAAAACCATTTTTAATTATAAATTAAAATAAAATTGCTAAAAAAAAATCACTTAAACCGTTTCATAACATGTTTTTAAATCAATACTTCGTATAATTATATATTTTATTCTATATGAATCAAGTTTGAACACTTAATTAATCTGGACAATACAGAATAATTTTAATTTTATATTTTAAAATTAATTTTAATATAAACATCAAAATAATTATAAAAACTAATTCAAAATAAATCTTTTTCAAAAAATATATAATAAAATTAAAACACATCGAACACGGGAGGTTGAATGGATAAAATAGGCAACTAGAATAGATCGCTAGTCAATAAACGACGTGTGGTCAAGTCGTCGTCTCATCATCTTGGCGCTCGTCTAAAGCCGCCTTTCACACGCATGCTAGTCGCTGGCCCATCTAACAATCCAAGATTCCCTTCACGTCTCGTGTTCGATTCCTTACAATCCCCTTCTCTTCTCTCTCCCGCGATCACTTTCCCCTATACTATACAGTGTTCCTTGACATTAACAATCCATAAATGCTATTTAACAGTAAACAAAAACATTTAAACTTCTATTGACCCTCTTTCTCAGTCTTTGTCTCTTCCTTCTTAAAAAAACCCAACGAATGGCTTCTCTTCAACACTCACAAGCAATAAAGGTGATTAAAACTGTCTAATTCTTTCAAACCCTCCTTTTATTTTTGTTTTCCGTCAATGGGTTCTCGTTTGTTTTAGCGAATCGAAGTGTAGTTTATAAGGTTTTTGTGTTTTTTTTTTCAACTTTTTAGGGTGCGAAAGTGCTCATGGTTGGAGCAGGTGGGATTGGTTGTGAGTTACTTAAGACTCTTGCTCTTTCTGACTTCCAAGATATTCATATAGTGAGTGTATATTTGTTTCTTTTATTTTTGTTTTTTAATTTCTTGGGTTGTTTTAGAGACGGGATTCTGTTTTCGTTTTTTAGCTAGGTTGTATTTTTTGGGGGTTTGAATTGATTAATCATGTGCTGTTAACCTTCATTTTTGTATTCTAGGTTTATGACATGATGTTATTTTTTTTTGTTTATTGGATTGTTTTTTTTTTTTGGAGAGCGCAATTTAGGGTTTGACACTACTTGAACTTGTATTTATTTAAAAAATCTAGTAAGGAAACAACTTGTGGAATTTCTTATTGTTTCAAAACTTGTGAAAATACACAGGCATGAAATTGACTCATTATTGTTCAAGGAAGTAGTGGTTTTGATGTCATGAGCGGGAGGATGTTACTGACTGGCTTAATTATAAGGCTGCAAATGTTTTCCCAGTAATGGCTGGTTGGTAGTAACAAAATGTGGCATTTGTGATAGGAGTGAACATAGTATTGATGGGTATATATGAGGTGGTGATTCCAGTGATTGTCTGGGGCTTTGGAAGTTAAGGGTTTTGCTCAATTGAATGCAGGGTGTTTATTAAAGTGCTAGATGGTGGGGATGGTAGGGAATGTAGTTATGAGATGCTGGGGTTGTTTTTATACCTGGTTATCTTTGTTGTTCGGAGTGACATATGTTGCATGGTGGTGGCCTGGTGCTTATGATGAAAGTTTGCCTAAGGGGGTGGTGATGGTATGAATCAAAGGGGGTCCCTGGAAGATATGTTGCACTTATTTGTTAGGTATGTTATGATCATCAGCAAGCTAATCTTTGTAATGGGAAACAACTGAAAAGCAAGAGGAGGGGGTTCTAATTTGGCTGAAACTTACATATTGAGTTTGCATTTGTTGTTTCACAAAAGGATAAAAAATCTTCATTGAATTACTGGTGTACCAAATTAAGGATATAGTGTAGTTTGAGCAAAGGACATGGTTGTGTAAGAACTTCTTTTATTGGGCATTTACAAGGAGATTTCATGTTGTGGCCTGCATAGTATTGCAGCACTGATGCATTCATTTGTCTGCAGATTGACATGGACACTATAGAAGTCAGCAACCTCAATAGGCAATTTTTGTTTCGTCAATCACATGTTGGACAGTCTAAAGCAAAGGTAAGTGTTTTTTTGAACATTTTTTCATTGTTTGATTGATCAGCAATCAATTTCATTTCTTATCTTATTGACCAGGTTGCTCGTGATGCTGTGTTAAGATTTAGGCCTCACATAAGCATTACCCCTTACCATGCAAATGTGAAGGATTCTAACTTCAATGTTGATTTCTTCAAGCAATTTAATGTCATTCTGAATGGACTTGATAACTTAGACGCAAGGAGACATGTGAACCGCCTTTGCTTGGCTGCTGAAGTTCCTCTGGTTGAAAGTGGAACTACTGGGTTCCTAGGACAGGTGATCCTTTGTTGTGTATAATAGCTCCTTCCAATATAAAAAAGAATTGAAAAGACTGTTTTGTCAATAGTTTGTTTTCATTCATTACCGAGTCCAATATGAATAACACCTGATGCTTAATAATTTGAATTTTCCAGCAGTTTGCCTCATTTTCCCCTCCATTTTTTTAGAATGAATGAACAGTTATTTTGGCGGCTGAAAATATTGATATAATTGTGTTGATTTATGTGATGTTTTTAAATTGCATCGTTTTTTTTTGCTCTCTTCATCTCCCTTCTTTCCCTCTCCCTGCGAGTTGTCTATGTCTGGAAGGTGATGTTCCTATACTGTTTGTTTAAATGTTTTTGTGAACCATGATGATCCATGTTCTTTTTTTATCATTGTAATTTCTTGGTGTCAGGTCACTGTGCATGTGAAGGGAAAAACAGAGTGCTATGAGTGTCAACCCAAACCTGCCCCGAAGACATATCCTGTCTGCACAATAACTAGTACTCCATCAAAGGTAAATGATTTACTGTTTATGTTTCTTCTGGTCATTATTATTATTCTTGATTTTGCTTCTTCTTGGGGATGAGGTGCTCTTTCTTGTTATGAAGATGAGTGTTTCTGTTAACAGATGGGATTTCTTGGTTGGCAAAATGTAATTTGAATTAAAACCTTACTCTGCCATGAATTAGGTTGCTGCTTGGTCAGAAAATCATTGATAATGGTTATCATGATGGCTCTTAATGTAATTAGCAAGATGGAATTTCTATGTTTTTAATTTTCAATGTAATTTCTTGCAGTTTGTTCACTGTGTTGTTTGGGCGAAGGACCTGCTTTTTGCAAAATTATTTGGAGACAAGAATCAGGATAATGATTTAAATGTGCGCTCTAACGATGCTGCTAGATCATCTAAAAACGTAGATGATGTATTTGAATGGGGAGAAAATGAAGACATAGAGCAATATGGAAGAAGAATATATGATCATGTTTTTGGCTATAACATTGAACAAGCTTTGTCTAATGAAGAGACGTGGAAAAATCGCAATAAGCCAAGGCCCATCTATTGTAGGGATGTCCTGCCTGACATAATGACCCAACGGAATGGAAATAATGTTGATAAAACTGATGATCTTTCATCAGCTTCAGCCATGGCATCTTTGGGCCTAAAGAATCCACAGGACATATGGTGCCTAATGGAAAATACAAAAGTTTTTATTGAGGCGTTGAAGCTATTTTTTACCAACAGAAGAAAGGTTTGTTGTTCTCTTGCTTTTAAAGAAGTTACTTCTGAAATCCTTGGACTTCTGTATGATCTTCCTCTTGTTTTCTTTTCCCTGGCAGGAGATTGGGAACCTGAGTTTTGACAAAGATGATCTGCTAGCAGTGGAATTTGTAACAGCTGCTGCAAATATTCGGGCTGCTTCATTTAACATTCCCTTGCAAAGCCTTTTTGAAGCTAAAGGTATTGCTGGCAATATTGTACATGCTGTTGCCACAACAAATGCTATTGTAGCTGGTTTAATTGTCATTGAAGCAATCAAGGTGTTGAAAAAGGATACTGAAAGTTACAGGTGTGGCTCAATTTTCTCTAAGGTTTTTCTGGGATCTGAATGTATATCTTTAAGGCTTTGCTATTTAAAATGGTTGAAAGGCAAGTTTGAGGTTGATCCCCTTGCTTGTTTCGAAATTAATAAGGTTAAAACGAGTCCTTTGACTGATCATCATATGCTTTTTTGTCTTGAATGAATAAGTTGTTTACTATAGGTTCCTTGTTTTAAAGAGCAAAGCAAAAAAAGGTATTACAGATAGAAATAAGGACATGATTCTGAATGTTAACTGTTAGTGTGTCGGAGCTGGTCTGTTCTAATCATATGAAACACCTTTTCAGGATGACATATTGTCTAGAACATCCATCTAAAAAGATGCTTCTTATGCCAGTGGAACCTTTTGAGCCGAACAAGTCCTGCTGTGTTTGTTCTGAGGTACATCCAATTCTCTTTTCTTGTATCATGGCTTTCCCTTGCATATTTTTCAAGCCAGGAAAACAGTCTGCTCACATTTGATATGGTGGGGAACAGACACCACTGTCATTGGAGATCAATACTCATCGCTCAAAGCTGCGGGATTTTGTTGAAAAGATAGTTAAAGCCAAGCTTGGTATGAACTCCCCTCTGATTATGCATGCCACAGCCCTTCTTTATGAAGTTGGCGATGATCTTGAAGAAGACGAGATAGCAAATTATAATGCAAACCTTGAAAAGGTATTTTCTTATGCTCTTTCCAGAAATGTTGACTTAAATTCAAATTAATATGGTTTTCTATATTATTTTCTTTTCCTCCCTCTTACATTAGGTACTATCTGAGCTTCCTTCTCCAGTCACTGGTGGAACAATGCTCACAGTAGAGGATCTTCAGCAGGAGTTCACATGCAATATCCATATCAAGCACAGGTTTTGTCTTTACTTTAATGATGCTGTTCTTCAAAGCTTTTTGAGTTCTGATCAGGAAGGGTTCTTTTTATTCAATGATTTTTTTTCCATCGTTTTGAAGATCAGTGTCTGTCCAGTTCAATGGTAGTAAACATAATGCTTCTTGGAATTACTGGTCGTCAATTAGATACTTGATGGATATTTGGTTTTCCTTTTGATATAAGATGTTGTGGGTTGATGTGCTCTGATATTGGATGTGCTACTTAACATGTGTCGTGTACTTCGATCCCACAGAGAGGAATTTGATGAGGAGAAAGAACCTGATGGAATGGTTCTTTCAGGATGGACACAAGCTCTTCCTGAGAAGAAGGATGCTAAAACATCTAATGGAAATGGTGCAAGTACATCAAAATCATTACCAACAAAACCGGGGAACACCGAGATAGATATTGAGGTCAAAGAAATTTCAGATGGGACTGTGAGTCCCGGAACAAAGAGAAAACTATCAGAGTTTTCTGCTGGCAGCCCTGTGGATCACTCAAGTGATGTTGATGAAACTAGGAATAACAAGAAAATCCAAAAGCATGATGACGAAGATGAACTTGTCATGCTTGATCACTGGGATAGCGACATGAGCAAGAAGCAAAGATTGCCATAGTTTTTAGCTGCTACTTCAACTTGATTGCATAGTGCTTCTTACATCCTAATTTTGTAACCGGTAGGGAGAAATGGTGATTCTTTTGGGGCGCATATTTGTTATTATTAGCTGCGATCTATTAGTATTTAGTATTTTGCCCGAGTAGATATATTCCTGGTTATTCTCCATTTCCCTTAGTCTGGTTTATGACTGCATTTTTCATAGCTAGATTAACAGATTGAAATTTGTAACTAGCAAGTACCAGAATTTGTTGAAAAAATGGATTCGTGAAATCTGCTAGATTTTTGTTACATAATCTGGGGACCAACTTTCAGCAATGGAAGTTTGGGACAGGTTTCTTCAAGACTGTCATCCTATTTTCTGTCTGTGCTTGTCTGGATGATTATATAGATTGTCAATGCAGATGCCTTCGCTGGTTTTATAACCAGTTGAGGGGAAGGCTTCAAGCAAGATTCAAAATTGCCTGAAAATGATTACCGATATTTTACTCTCCTTATCAATTGATTGCCTCGCATGATTCTATCGTGATGGAGGGCACTGATATGACGACGACATTCTCAAAATCAAATCATCATGTGGTACTCATTTAGATATAATAAACCACAAAATTTGCCATCATTGGCGACTGTTTATTGAGAATTCCTCTTATGTGCACAGAGCGGCAAAACATCACAAAATAGCTGAAGGAACCCAACAGGCTTGCTCGGTTGTTTTCAGACACCAACACAGGGTGGGACACGTTGGGTCGTGCAAGAAACTCGTCGACATGGGATATGGACGACCTTGCAGGTCTTTCCTATCTGAAAATTTCTTCCTTTTCTTGGGACCAGGACGTTCTGGTTTCTTTAGATCTTCAAGACATTGAACATCAGCCATGCGTGTAAATGACCTTGATTTCCCCGAGTAATACCTCGACAACCCCTTCCTGCTCAAAAACAAATCCCCACTGCATGAAAAACATATCAAGTTGCAAAACCAAACCAGAGAAAGATGAAACAGAAAAAAAAACTCACTTTTGTGGAAGATTGGCTCGTAGTGCATCCATGTCGAAAGTCACTTCTTCTGCCTGGTTCTCCATTTTAAGAGAGAGAACAGAGTTCTGGCTGTGAGAAATGGTGTTCTTTACGAGTGGTTATATTGGCCTTTTATATGAGAAGCAGTTGGGAGATACAGCAGTCGGATGAATATAGTAATGGAGATAAGAGCTCACACGTCATGGATAGGATAACAAGTCTCTACAATAACAAGATGGTTCGATATTTGTGGGTGGCCATGCAGCCTCTAAAATAGGATAACATGGAGATTTTTTATTATTTTTTTTTGTTTTCGTAAAATATTGTCGAATCACAGACCCACATCCTTATCTACACTTTTCTTCGATAGGGCAGACTTCTGTCACTTTATAGCCCCCCACCTTACTTCTCCTTTAAAGATTTGCTGTCAATTCTGATCTCTCAGCGTGTTAATCACCTGGCTCGCATGGCCCAGGATGGTATACTCTATCCACCTGATTTGGTTCCTGAAACCATCGAAAGAAGAGGAGAAATATACTTCCCCCTGTTCTTGTTTTTTTTTATGGTGAACGGGGTGTCCGGGCCAGCTTACACGCACCTCGGCTATTCCCACTGAACATCCTGCAAGCTCAGTAAGCATGTAAGGCACCGCGGGGGTGATAGGCAAATACTTCCCCCTGTTCTTAAACTGCCATTTGCTGTGCTAGTGTTAATGTGTCCTGTCGGAATCTACCACTTGTACTGACATGCCCTAATATCTTCAGAAATCCCCATGTTAACGTGAATAATGCCCGCCTCTGTTACTTCATATGTATCATGTTTAAGTTAAATGGAGGCAGTAAGAAAAAAAATCTCTTGTGAACCGGCTCGTTTAAACGTGAAAGGTGACCCGGAGATATTTTAACTGTTAAAATAAAATAAATTTGGACCTTACTAGGTGTTTCATAAAGCTAAGGACCGAACTAGAAATTAATCCCACAATGATTGTCTTTGATCTAGACAACCTCTTCCTTATTTATGAGTTCTGAACTGTTTACGCGCTTGTTAAGAACACCATGCCGAGTAGTTTCTCTTTTCCAACTTCTGATATCTTTCATTTCATGTAGAGCAAGGTTTTGGATCTTTCAGGCAACCTTTTAATGACAGATAAATCAAGTTGTCTGCCATTTCAGGAACAATGGCAACACACACATATTTTGCAGTAGGATAGTTAATGGATCTGTTTAGATTATTTTACCTATTATGGGGTTACTCGTATTAATATTTTCCTTTCACTTAACTGGGAGATAAAGATCTGTACAAAGCTAGTTCTTAAACAAACTTTTTCAGCAACAGGTTTCTGAGCTTTGCTTTCTGCCTCAAATACCGAAGCTTGGATTCAAGGTTTGAACTGTATATAGTTGCAATTGGACTGGATGAGCTTATCAGGAACTGTTCGGGCAACAAAAATTCAAGTAAGGATATAATTGCAGGTGGAAGCGATTCTTGAAAATCCACTTGGAGATTTTGCTGAGACATTGAGCTCAAAATTCCCATCATGTTATATATAGTAGGAGTTGATTGATAGAGGCATGGTGCTCCTACTGCAGGTATACATCTATCAATACCAGTACATTAATCAGTTATTTTTCTTACAATTTGTATATCCAAGAATCAAATACTACACACAAGAAAGAGGATGCATAGAGTGTCTAAAATAAAACCTGTAGCATACACCATGATATGCAATTTAAGATCCTCCATGAGATGCTTAAACTATTACAGATTGGAGAGCAAAGCCGCCATTGATGCTCCCGAGTTTAAGATCCTCCGTTAGATGCTCAAACTATTCTGTTCTTGATGACTGCACTATTAGAAAAACGAATTTATAGAATTTACCTGCCGTTAAGCCCAGAAAATTGAGAAAACATTGCAGTTCCTGAATGATCATCAATGGCCTGAACTTCAGCAGGGCTTTTGCTATCTTCGGTGACGGAGGTGGAAAAAGCATCGGGAGCAGCTACTGCAGCAGGGGAGTCGGCTAGGGCGGCTGATAACTTACTTTCATCTTCAGCTTTTCCTTTAGAGAAAGCTTCTTGGAGCTGCAAAGCATACTCCAAGTTCCACAGCACATCTCCCATAGTTGGCCTGTCAACACCATGCTCGGCCAAGCACTTCTCTGCAGCCTCAGCAAACTTCTTCAATGATTCAGGATTGATGGTATCAGCAAGACAAGGGTCGATGATCTTTTCAAGCAAACCCTTCCTCTTCCATTGCATTGCCCATTCAGCCAAATTAACTTGCTCTCTCGGAAGTTGAGGGTTAAGGGCAGGCCTCGCACACAATACCTCAAGCAGCACCACCCCAAACGAGTATACGTCAGATTTATCAGTCAGTTGCTGCCTCCTGAAGTACTCAGGATCCAAGTATCCAAAACTTCCCTTCACTGCAGTGCTGACATAGCCCTGCCCCATAGGTGCATCTTTCGACAGCCCGAAATCAGCAACCTTGGCGACAAAGGCATCGTCGAGCAAAATGTTTGTGGTCTTCACATCACGGTGAATGATACCTTGTGCAGTTCCTGTATGCAGGTAATGAAGTCCCGCGAGCAGATCCAATAGAGATCTCCAGCCTTTGTTTCCATGACAGTGTGGGCAGATTCTTTCCATAGAGGTGGTCCCTGAAAGGTCCATTAGACATGTATTCATAAACCAGGATCATTTCATCGTTCTCATCACAGTAGCCGATCAAGGACACCAGATGCCTATGCCTGAGCTTTGACAGCATCTGAATTTCTGTCTGGAACTCTGTGATTCCTTGCTCAGATTGTGGGTTACCTCTCTTGACAGCAACTTTGGTGCCATCATCAATCATTCCAAGATAGACGTTGCCAAAACCACCAACACCAATTATTTCGCTTGAATCGAAGTTCTTGGTAGCCTCCTGCAACTCTGATAGAGAGAAAAACCGGCCTAGACCAAGAGCTGACGAGTAAAAGTTGGTCTTGTGAGATCCCAGCGAGGTTTTACTTGTCATGAAGCTATGGTCACCAGCATGGACAGGAAGCAACCAGGAAGAAAAGCTATCCCTCTTTTGCCAATCTTGGGGTCTCTTGTGCCACTTCAACAGCATTGCGCCGAGGCCAACAAATGCACCAAACATCAACCCGAATCCTACGTAAACAACTGCCTTGTGACTCTCAAGCATCTTACCATCAACCCCAAACACTCCATCCAAACTGTTAACTCTGCTGCTCATTTTGAAGACCTCCAGGCCATTCAGAATAGCATTCCTCGTACCGGTTTCGTCACCCATAGGGCCAACCTCGACTGCTAGCCCATCAGACATCAACGAAGCATCCACCACGAAGTCTTTGAAATATGCTACTGCCAACTCGTCTTTGATGGATGACAAGTCCAATCCAGAAATTGCCATCTTTCCCGTTAAGATACACATTAAAGTAGAGATCATTAAGGGATTTGCTCACAACGTCACAAAAATGCAGCCGGACCACGTAGCTGAAGGTTGCATCAGCCACAAAATTCCATGTTATATTGAAATTTTGAATCCTTGTTTCTGAATCAGCCATCTGCTCGGCAGATGCATAAACCGTTGCTGGCGCAATAAGTGATGAGATTCCTGGACCATATTTGATGGAGGAAGTAGGGTACAGAGGCACTTTTGGCCATGGATTCGTGCTTAAGGTATGGCTTATCAGGCACCCATCTCCTCCAAAGGGTGTCATTCTCTGAGGTGATCAAAGGTCCCCCCATGTTGAGCCTGTACACTACCTCGTACCCGAAGTTGTTCAAACCAGCAAAGCTGTTGACGGGGAAGAGGCTGGTGGCTTGATCAGATATCAAAATGTCAGGGAGCTGAAACAACCTCAATGGCATTGATGAAAGCTGCAGAATTCTTCAGAGGTATAAAGTGGATGGAAAAGTTTGGGTCGGTCATGTTAATTAGATACTCCTTCAACACAGCCTGAGTGATGTTATTCATATTGAAGTTGTGAAGGAGGGCATACTTATCTGTGCTGACAGAGAATGTTGCTGTTCGCAGATCGAATTCAGTATTATTCATCGGAAAGAAATGCAGGCGCACCCAGTGCCACCCCGCGCTCTTCAATGTAAATGCATAAGTCGCGTCCTCTTTAAAAATCCTCGCCGACAGATACAGCGGAGACGAGACATTGGCGGACGGAATAGATACCAAGATATCTTGCTTGGTTTGCAAGTAACCCTGGGCATCCTTATCAGTCTTGAAGATTCTTCCATCGGGAATAGAATCCAGGTTCCTGGCTCCGCAGTTGACGAGGAACTCATCAGCTGGCCTGAAGACATCGCCACCCGCGGATACAATGCCGGGGCTAGAAAGCAAGACAGAGAGGAGAACAAGGAGGATAGCCATTGTAGGAGACAACAAGGAAGGTAAAACAAGATTGATTTTTGATGCTTTTGATTCACTTTTTTCCATCTCCATCCCTCCTGGGGGTGAGGGTGGGATGGTTAGAATTAGAAAGAAAGAAGGATCTTCAAAAAGGGATGAAAATTTTCAACCCCCTATTATGGGGCTGCTTCTTTCTTTTCTGATTACAAGTGGAGGGAAAGAGATTGACAGATGAGATGAGATGAGATGGAGTTTGCTCTGCCAATTATGAGGCGATGTTAATGGAGAGTAGATTCTTGTCATGCAAATATTAGTTGTCTTTTGCCTCCTAATTTTGTAACTACCAACAGAACAATGATCATAAGTGGCCAAAGCTTATCTGAAATGGTCAAACATCATCGTTGCCTCTTTTCCTCTCTACATTTGAAACCATTGGTCTAATTGTGCTCAAGCTACTTCTCCCTCCCATTAATTTTATTTATTTTCTAGATTGAATACTGACCAAATTTATTTATTTTTAATATAAAATAGTTTTTCAAGCAATAATAATATTTTTTTTAAAAGAAGCAAGAGAAACTTGATATTCAAGTCATTAACCTAATTATATCCAATAAAAAAATTAAATAAGAATAAAAAAAATTTTGATTGAATAAAACAAAGGACATAGAAAACAATTAAGAGAATAAAAACAAAATTTGACAAATAAAAAAAATCAAATAAGAATTAAATAAATTAGAATTTTAGTTTCATAAATTATTTTAAATAAAACAAATATTAACCAAAAGATCATGGACCAAAAGAATTTTACTTTTACATCTTTTAATAAAAATATAAATATACCAATTTATAAGGAAAAATATATTATTTTACAGCGTATATTTTAATTTAAAAAATTCCATAAGTTGTTTTATTTTAAAATTAATGAAACTAGATAAATCAATTTTTAGAACACACCAATATTATAAAAATATATTGTTATAATACTCCATGCGAGATTTGATTAAAGGATCGAAGACATTGATGGAGTCATGGACGGTCAACACCGCATCAATAATAACTAGCTAATTGCCCCGCGTGCTGCCGCGGGTATTCTTGTGTATATAATTTAACATAATTAAATCTATAACGATAAATTTATATGATATAAGTAAATAAAAGTTATAGATCAGGAGATAAAATGTATGAAATTTTGAGTTGAGTTTGTAATGCAAGCATAGATCACATCTTTTAGAATATAGGTATTACGTCATAAACGATCACAAAAGAACACGAACTAACATTAGAAAAAAGAGCAAGATATTTTTACCAGAGAAAAAAATTATTACTGAAATCATTATTGTGTAAATAATTAAATTATTATTATTATTATTATTATTATGTTAATAATGAAAAAAACGAAAATAAATGAAAGACTGAAAATCTCAAAGAAATTTTAACAAAAGATTAAATTTTTTTTTATCATTACTGTTACTGTCAAAAGAATAAAAATTATCAAATTATCCGGAGGGAAAAAACAACATCAACAAAAGAGTAAGCAAGAAAAACAATTAAATTATTATTATTATTATTATTATTATTATTATTATTATTATTATTATTATTATTATTAAAAATGAAAGAAAAATAAATAAATAAAAGACTAAAAATATCCCAGAAACTTTAACAAAAGAAAAAAAAAGAAAGTATCATTGTTATTTTTTTGCAAAAAAATTCAACCCCAACAAATAAGAAAATAACAAAAATTAAAGATCAAAGATAAGCACACTTATATGTACATGAATAAAAGGAAGGATAATTCTAGAAATAAAAAGAAATAAAGGGATCAAAATAAAAAATTCAAAGTCATAGGGCTGAAATGAACATTAAATATAAAAGGATTAAAATCAAGAATTAAAAGTATAAGGGCCGAAATGAAAATCAAATATATTATCAATTTTAATTAAAAGACAAAAAAATTAAAAATTCTGTACCGAATAAATTTAGCCTTTTCAATTGAATCCGAAAATTAAAAGCAGGGGGACCGAATTGACAGTTGGACATTGAATCAATTCCAATCGGAGGACCCAATCGAAGAAAAGCAAAACTTATATACCAGAAATCAGGACACAAAACGAAATTAAAACCTCAGGGACCAAAAGGAAACAATAGCAAACTTGGGGGACTCTCCTACACTTATACGTGCATGAGAGAGAGAGAAACGTCGCCAGCGGACGTAAACGGCAACCGCTGCGTCCACGGACATCATATGCAGAAACGCGCCGTCGCGGGAGGAAGACCGTGCGGAGGCGCATCGCCTGAGACGCCAGAATCTCATTTCCGACCACCGTATGGCCGCACGCGCGCCGGTCAAAGCGAGGCGTCGGATTGAAAACCGTTGAGGGGCGTCGCAGCGCACTAGCGACGGACCCGAGCAGAAATAATAAAAAATGATGGTCAATTACCTTAATGGCCCTGGTCGCAAGTCAACGTTTTTGTCGTATTAGGGGACAAAACCGTATTTAGCCAACTTAGAAAAATAATAAAATAAGAAGCAGACCGTCGGCCCGGACCGGACCGGTCCGGTCCGATGTGGTCAATGACGAAGGAGCCCCTGATTCTGGCGGCGTTTTTTGTCGTTTTCGGGGGCTAATTTCGTTAATACACTTTGTTCGACAAAGGATAAGAGGATGTACACGCGAAGCACCGGGTGAAATTGCACATGAATAGTGACAATGAGTCACGCGTGCACGCATGAATTGCATGCAAAACCTCGACGCCCTTTAGTTTTTTTTTTAATAGATCTCATCGCCTCATTTTGCAATTTCTGATAACTTAGGGACTTAATTGGATTATTATTAATAATTAGAGGGGTAGACTCAACCCGAAAATAAAGAGCAGAAAACATATAGAAGAAATAGCTTTTCGTTTTAAAATACATAAAATATTTATACATATTTGAAATAAATATATTAAATATATCTATATATATAATTAAAAAAATAAAAATTCTTTTAAAAAACATGTAAGCTTCGTTTCTTGAGAAACAAGAGAGTTAATTTATAAACGAAGCACAAACCTCAGTCTCTGTTAGTCATCAAAACATTCAAAGAAAACAAAGAATGTCGAGCGAAGCAGAGGAAGCGGCACGTCGCCGTACAGCGATCGCCGAGTACCGCAAGAAGCTACTGCACCATAAGGAGCTCGAATCCCGAGTCCATACAGGTCACCGCAACAAAACCCTGATGTTAATTACAACAGAGTTAGGGATTTCTTGCTTAGTCAAAAAGCAGTGTTTGTTTCGTTACTTTTTAATTATTCATTTTAAAGAAATGAAGCATATTTGTGAATAATGATATAGGATTTAAGTTCATAACTGTATTCTGTTTCTTGGTTTTGTGTCGCCATTACAAAGGGTTAGATTTTTTTTTTGTGGTTATAATTGATTTGATTTTAGGGGATTAAAATATATGCTTTTAGAAAAATGGGTGGAAAAGAAGAAAAGTTCAAAGCTGTTGGATATTTGATTTGATTAGTTTGGTTTAATAATGTAACTTTGGTAGATTGGATTTGGGTTTATGTTCAAGTTAAACATGACTATTTGAAATGCTGTGACGCGTTGTTTCTAATGCAAATTGTGCGAATTTTAGGTGGTTTCTGGCGGATATGATTAGATGATTTGAGCAAGTTGAATTACTAGGACAATGGAGTGTGGTTTGCTGGGGTTTGAGATGTAAATGTTTAATGCTTATTAATTTAATCTTACTAAAGAGGAAATACCATTGCTTAATTTTCTTTTTCTAATTTATTGTCTTCTTAATTAAGATACCATTTTGTCGATAAAACCTTAGGGAAGGAAATTAACCTTTAGGAATTTGTTTTTTGGTGGACAGTTTTCCATGTTTATAGTTTGCAGTAAATATTGTTTTGTCCTTAAAAGTCTCATGATTTTGCTTTTGTCTGGCTTCATTGTAACTGACATTTGCTGTAATTGGATGGATTCAGTGAGAGAGGGATTGAGGGCTGCCAAGAAGGAATTTGCCAGAACCGAAGATGATTTGAAGTCCCTTCAGAGTGTTGGACAGATCATTGGCGAAGTTCTCAGGCCTCTCGACAATGAACACTGTAATAATATCTACTTTTGCTCAAGAAAATTAATTTGGAGACTTATATTTTCTAAATCCTACTCAGAAGCTGCTCATTTCCCCCCTCCTTTCAGGCACAAAGGGTAGCTTAAATATATTGATTAAGGGTAGCTTAAATATATTGATTAAGGGTAGCTTAAATATATTGATTTTTTTAGAGTTAAAAAAAGTATTTTTCATATTTCAGCTCAGCATTCTGCGTTCATTAATAGCTTGCTTTTTCATGAAGTTACATCTTATCCTATCTTTTTCAATCATCTTGTTGCTGTCTTTTGGCTGTTAGATATATTACAGATTGGAGAACTAATATATATTATCATACTGTTTAGTGATAGTTAAAGCAAGCAGTGGACCTAGGTATGTGGTTGGTTGTCGTAGTAAAGTGGACAAAGAAAAACTAACAGCTGGAACCCGAGTTGTTCTTGATATGACCACTCTCACAATTATGCGAGCTCTTCCTCGCGAGGTAAGTATTGATGCTGTAAACTATTGAATGAGTTTATTTGCCGGTTAAACTACTGATTGTGTTGTAATATTCTTTTACTGTGTCTGTCTCGTACGCTGTTGTTAAATTTTTGTTTTACAGGTTGATCCAGTTGTATATAACATGCTTCATGAAGATCCAGGAAATGTTAGCTACTCTGCTGTGGGAGGGCTCTCAGATCAGATTCGAGACCTAAGAGAATCTATAGAACTGCCTCTCATGAATCCAGAGCTCTTCTTGAGGGTGGGAATCAAGCCTCCCAAGGTAATAATACTGTTGTATGTTGCTTCATCTGTTGGCTAAAAATTGAAAATACTTTGGAGGCTGAATTTCAACATTTTCCAGGGTGTTCTTCTTTATGGACCTCCTGGAACAGGAAAGACATTATTAGCCAGAGCAATAGCTAGCAACATAGATGCCAACTTTTTGAAGGTTAGAAATTGCTTTTTGCAATTTGAGTGTCAGCTTCAAAACTCCTTGTTTGAATACTCATGTATTTTTGTTAACCAAAAATTGGATTTTTACTCTTGATTTAGGTTGTGTCGAGTGCCATAATTGATAAATATATTGGTGAAAGTGCTAGATTGATTAGAGAGATGTTTGGGTATGCACGGGATCATCAAGTAAGAGCTCAAATTATTACAGAATATATTTTTCCTTTAGTAAGAAATCTGCCAAGATATATCTATTGTAACTTCATAATGGGTTTCTGCTTGCCAGCCATGTATTATATTTATGGATGAGATTGATGCCATTGGTGGGCGCCGTTTCAGTGAGGGAACAAGTGCTGACCGTGAAATCCAAAGAACACTCATGGAGTTGCTTAATCAGCTTGATGGATTTGACCAGCTAGGGAAGGTGGCTTACTCTTTTTTCTCTCCGGTCAACAAGCCCAATATCTCGATTTGCATATGCGCTAATTTGACATGGAGCACTTGTTTTACTAGAAATTTGTTGACCCTGGGTTGTGTTTCTAGGTCAAAATGATTATGGCAACTAACAGACCTGATGTTCTGGACCCTGCACTTCTTCGACCTGGCCGTCTAGACAGGAAGATAGAAATTCCATTGCCAAATGAGCAGTCAAGAATGGAAATCCTCAAAATCCATGCTGCTGGAATTGCCAAACATGGAGATATTGACTATGAAGCAGTTGTGAAGCTTGCTGAGGTAAGCTGGAGATGCTTCTATCTGTACAAATCATTAGCATCTTTTATGTGACTGTTAAATCAAGCACCTCTGTTGCAGGGTTTTAATGGTGCTGATCTTAGAAATGTTTGTACTGAAGCTGGGATGTTTGCAATCCGTGCAGAACGTGATTATATCATCCATGAGGATTTCATGAAGGTAAGGTGTTCTTCCTTTCAGAAATGCATATCAAACTAGGTGTAAGAGAATTTATTTATGCAGGGCCTGTTTGCTCATGACACTTGAGTGCTGCACTACTCAGCCAGTGTTGTTGTCTTTGAGAGAGCACTTCATTTTTCCTTTCCGATCAATTACACTCTGTTTGTCAAGAGGGATTGGAGGAAGGGTGGACAAGTGAGGAGAGATTGGGATCCATCTCTCCTAACAAATATAGCCTTAGAGAATCATTTGGTAAAACAGATCAAACTTCCCGCTACGCAAGAATTGAAAATTGAAAATTGAAAACCTTCAATTTTTTAAGTCAGCTCACTGTGACAATGGGCATGCAGTCAGTTCTGTTTCCTTGGACATTTCTACTCTGGTTGTGCTTGTTACAGTGTTTGAATGGTTTGACATGTTATGGCTTTCTTCCATTTCAGGCTGTCAGGAAACTAAATGAGGCTAAGAAGCTTGAATCTAGTGCTCACTACAATGCTGACTTTGGAAAGGATTGAAACCTTGTTCACCTTGCTTGATTTTTTTGATAACCTCTCAGGCTGCCCAGAAACTGAATGAAATGGAGTTCAGATCCTGTGCCATTTATTGTTCCTTTCAGTTCAATTGCTGCAAGGATATTTCAGAAAAAAACAATTGTGCCAGCAAGGAGATATGCCATTCTATTATGGTTTCAGTCTTGGCTCTCGGCAAGCAACATTGTTCTTATGGGTTTCTACTGTCACATGACTAGTTGACTGTAATGTTGCAAGTAATCGAATTGCTGCGTCCATTTAATCAATTGCTTTCTGTATTAATTATATAGTTTTGTGTTCTTTTTACTGCTCTTCACGTTCCCTATTTCCTAAAAGACCCTAATCTTGAGGTTGTTGATAGGTATTTAACTAACAAAAAAGAGGTGATCAAGTTACACAAGAACAAATGATTGGCAAATAAAAAAAAAGGCAAAAAGACATTCAACATAGGGTATTGGGTAACTATACTTGAAATTGCAAATTGCAATCTTACATGTAGCAGTATGTAAAAATGTAGTTCATAGGGTCTAACAAATTATTAACTAGGTATCATGGACCCTAACTTGGGCACTCTATATTCTCTCGATCCATCATGTTTTTCATGTCTTACAAAAGTGATAGATAAAGAATGAAAGAGTCTCTACTGACTTGTCATGCAGGATGAACTTGGGTTGCAACCACAAGCGATGCTTGAAGGATGGTGAAACGTTGCAGCCATGTTTCCACTCAGATTCTTTAGTTGTGTAAGGGATTTGTCACCAATATAGACAAAATGGAAGTTCTTGGAAAACTTTACTATAAGACTCCCTGAGTTCTCCTCTTAAGGACAAAGAACTAGTTATGAAAGGAGAATTGTCACAAGTTGTAATGGGAAAGAATGAGGAAATAAAATTATGTTTGAGTTGTTAAAAAAATATAAATTAGTGGCTAACAGAAGTAAATGTGTATTTGGAAATAGACAAGTGGAGTATTTGAGGCATGTCATTTCTAAATAAAGGGTGTTTACTGACCCACTAAACATAATTTTTTTTTGATGGAATGACTTTTATAAAAAATATTAGGTGGTCAAGATAGCTCTCCTTATAAAGCACTATATGGATAAGTTCCACCTCTTCACATTCCCTAAAAAAAAAGATTCTAATGGTAAGGAAATTCATAAATGTTTAGCTAACAAAAAAGAAATGATTTGAGTTAAATTCAAGAACAATTTAAAGGACACAGAATGACATAATTGGCTAAATAAAAGAAAAGGCAAAAAGATATTCAAATACACAGATATAATCTTTTTTGTTCTGTTAATCAAGATCTGGAGAGCTCAGCAGCAAGGAAGCGCGCTCGCGCAGTGGGAATATGGTTCTTTTTCTATGACCCTTTTCTTGATAATTTCTATTCATGCAACTCAAAACACGATTACATGCTTAATACACGTGCCGCCTTTGAAGATTATTACAGAACTAATAACATAGTAACAGCTAATTCAACCAACCCCTGTCCGCACGAAATCACTAATAACAATTTCAGCACTACAAAACAATGGACTCCCGTAGCAGACTTCTTTAATGATGGCCATGGTGACCAGGCAGTTTCTCTTTGATTTTCTCCACCGCACCCTTCTTCTGATGCTCCTGGTACTTTTCTCCGGCTGGACCGGCGGTGGTTGTGGTGTCTACCTCGACGGTATGTCCATGCTCTTCCCCGTGCTTCCCACCAGTTAATTTCTCCTTGATTTTCTGCTTCAGCCCTCTTCTCCCTCCTTGCCCATCGTCCTCAGGCTACAATTAAAAGAGATAATTAATGTCCAGATTTATTTGCAGAAAAGATGCCAAACAACTCCCAACTTCTTAAAGAATTTGCGTCACGAGTCTCATGACACGGCGCCACTGCAGGATTCTATGAATGCGTCATTGTTCACTACATATATATAACCTGGAGCTTTACCTGATAAAACACAAAAAATTTCGACAGTTCTATTCAAATCCTTAGGGCGATCTATGTGTAATCATCATTTCGTGTCTTAATTATATAGTTATTACAGTCAAAAATATGTCTAACCGAGCCAGGGATTGAAGTAGATGAAATCCTTGTCTGCTCCTCTTTCTTACGTCCACCTTGAAATCTCTGGCCTGTCTCATGAATGTCAGTGCCTTTCATTGCATCTTCACTCTTGCCAGTACTCGACCAAAGTCCAGTACCGGTTACCTGATCACTACTTCCAGTGAGAAACGACGTCGGAGGCTGTTTGGTGGTGGCTATGCCGATGATCTGAACAGAGTCACCATGTTCATCTGTTAAATGAACTGGGCTGCCATGTTCATCCGTGAGCTGAATTGGATTGCCTTGCTCATCTCGTATTGTGGAAGCCATCTTTTTTAGCCCCAAACAGTGATGGATTTCGATTTCGATTTTGATAGTGAAGAGTAGAGTAAGCTTAGCTTGCTAGGCTGGCCTAATAAAAGGTAAGAAAAGTGGCGGTGGAGAACAGACGTGGCTCATGCATGTAACCAGGTTTCAACACCTGGTATTAGATAGTCCAAAACAACCATGAAGGGTAGTAGCCACGCTAGCCATCACAGGACACGTGTCACTCATCTGGGCATGATAGGTTTCAGTATTAATCCCGAGCTCAAGTAACCCTAACAAGGATAATACATCTCCAAAAAAAAATTAAAAATCAGGTTTGAAAATGTGACAAAATGAAAAATTGTTACAATATAATACTATTAGAATGGACTTGAATAACGCTACAAGATCAATTATATCTTGATAAATCAGATTTTATCTTTATCCCACTAAAAAAAACATGTTGCATCACCCAAAAGAACTGAACAAAGTTCATAGAGCTTGTTATAACCTATATTGCAAGACCTTGGATTCTAATTGTGGAACACTTCTCAATAAAATTATAATTCTTTCTTTTTGTGACAGAGAACTTTTCTCGGTTTTTTTTCTTAATATTGGTAAAAAAGAAATAACAATATTTTTTGTCTAGGTTTATCGAAAGTGAAAAGACAACTGCAAGCAAAAAACTAAAATAAACGCTAAAAACTAAACAGCTAATATTTTAGGCAAATTCAAGGTAGCCCGAGCCTCCTTGGAACAAATGATTTGCTTTAAATCAATTTCTCTCTGCCTTTTTTGGATTTGTTCCCTTCCATTTCTATTTATTATTTTTCCCTACCGACTCTATAGTAATTAGAGTTGTATTAGAATTATATTAATTTATTCTTTGTTAAGTCTGACTTTAACTTGCCAGCTAAGTCATATGAAACGGCGTTGTTCCACTCCTTTTTCTTACTCCTTGCCAGCTGCCCCAGACCGTAGCGCCACTTAACCATAGTCCGTCCACATAAGTGTACCTTACTGCATCTTCACCGTACACGCTAACTTGTTTTCTTTACCTTTGCAGGTCAACTTGTTGGAGAAGCCATTCCTTATTTCTTCCTCGGTCTTTTTGTTGAGAGCCATGAGAGAGCCTGGACTGTTACAACTATCCCTTCCTTTGAAAACCTTGTCCTCAAGGTTCAGATAGGTTCTTTTAACTCATTCTTCCTCTACCCACTCTAGCATCCTTGGCTGGTTTTCATTTTCCATTTTAGTAAAACTTCATTACTTTATCCTTCTTCGACAGATATGTTGTCTTCTATCCAAAATCTCTTCGGGTTCGAGTTGGGTACCTCATCGAGGCTCTAGATCTAGCAACCATGGTTCGAGGTGTGGTGTTTTTTTCGACCCACCTTTTTCAAGAGTGAAACATAGAAAGGTATTATGGATTATCTTGTACTCCTTGGGAAGATTGAGTTGGTAGGCCACTGTCCCCACTCTTTTCAATATTTGAAATGGTCCAAAATATTTGCATGCTAATTTCCTGTTTTTGTTGCTTGGCATGTTGGACTGCTTGAATGGTTAGAGCTTAAGGTAAACCCATTCTCCTTGATTAAATTCAGTGTATGTCCTGCTTTTGCCTACTTGTTGCTTGAGCTAGTGTTAAATAATGTTTAATTTTTGCAATATGCTCCATCCTTTGTAATAACTGCTTCTCAGCTGCTTGATTCTTTGTTGACCCTGGGATGTAATTTGTGATGCTAGGGGAGTGGGTAGTCATAAGTAGCTTCAAATAGGGGTAGCTTCGAATGGATGTGTTGTAGTTGGTAATGTAGCAATATTCAGCCCATAGTCAACCAGTTTGACCATCCTTTCGGGTTGTCTCCCACATAACATCTCAAATACCTTCTAAGGTTTTGTTGGTTGTCTCGGTCTACCCATCTGTTTGGGGGTGGTAGGCGATGGACAATAGGAGTTTTACCCCCTGAATCTGAAATAATTCCCCCCCTAAAACTTGTTAGTGAACATAGGGTCCCTATTTAAGATTGTATTCTCCGGTAGTCCATGCAGTTTCATGATGTTTCTGTGAAAATAAATTGGCAATCTTAGCAGCACTATAAGGGTAGGATAATGGAATGAAATGAGCATATTTAGTAACCTTTGGCCCTTCGATAGATTTCACATTGTTGATATATGTCTGAATCTCAGACTTCATTCCTTTCCTAAAGAAATCCTTTCTTGCCCTTTTTTAATGTTTTTTCCAACCCTAGTGTGCCTTGAGGTAGGGTTATCATGAATGTATTTCATGATTGTTTGTTTTAGGGGGCTGATTTGGCTCACATAAATTTTTTGGTTGTAATAGAGTAATTCCTCTCTTAACTTGGAATTATAGAGACTATCGTTTCTTAATTTATTTTCTGCAGAATTTCTTGTATTTTGGGATCCTCCTTATAGCTTTTTTTTAACTGCTCTACCCACTTAACTAAAGGTGTTGAAATAGCCCATAATGTACCCTTTTATGTTGTATCTTCTTGCCTACAAAGTGCATCGGCTACTAGGTTTTCCTTTCCTACCTGAAACTCGACCATAAAGTCATATCCAATTAAATTGGATAACCATTTATGTTGGGTGGGTGTTCCCACCCTCTGCTCCAATAGATATTTGTGGCTCTATTGATATGTCTTCACTTTAAAAAGCTTGGCCCAGTAGATAAGGTATCCACTTCTGAACAGCAGTGATTAGTGTCAAGAACTCTTTCTCATAAGTGGATAATAATAGCTCCCTCCTTTTTAGGGTTTTACTGAAATAAGAAATGGATCTGCCTCCTTGCATTAGCACAGCACCAAGTCCAATGCCTGAGGCATCACACTCCACTATAAACTTTTGGTTGAAATCTGGTAGTGCTAGGATTGGGGGCTTGATATGGCCTTTTTTAATTTTTCAAATGTTTAGTCTGCTTCCTGATCCCACTTAAAGGCCCTCTTCTTCAATAGTCTAGTCAATGGGACTACAATCGCCCCATAACCCTTAATGAACCTGTGGTAGCAGCTTGTTAGGCCCAAGAAACCCTTTAGGGCCTTGAGTGTGTTTGGTTTCGGCCATTTGATCATTGACTCCACTTTACCAGGGTCAGCATGCTCTCTTTAGCCTATGACGATATGCCCTAAGTATTCTATTTTACTGCTAGTAAATTTACATTTGAATTGTTTGGCAAACAACTGGTGTTGTACCAGTGTTTCGAATACCTTTCTTAGGTGTTCCTCATGCTCTTCCACATTTGTGATTATAGACTAGAATATCATCAAAAAAGACCAGCACAAATCTTCTGAGATATGGTCAAAAAATATCATTCATCAAACTTGAAAAAGTGGAGGGGGCATTTGTGAGGCCGAATGGCATCACCAAAAATTCATAGTGTCCCCTCATGAGTTCTGAAGGTTTTGACGATGTCTTCATCCTTCATTCTGATTTGATGAAAGCCCGACCTAAGGTCTAATTTGGAAAAAACCAGAGAACCATGCAACTCATCTAGTAATTCTTCCACCATGGGTATAGGAAAATTTTGTCTTTCACAGTTTCCTTGTTGAGGGACACGATAGTCCACACACATTCTCCATTACCCATCAGCTTTCCTAACTAGTAAGGACAGGCGATGAAAATGGACTTTGGTTGGGCCTTATGGTCCCCATTGCTAACATTTCTTTAATAAGCTTTTTTTATCTCAAACTTTTGATAGTAAGGGTACCGGTAGGGACGAAACACTTATCGAGGGAGGTACCCTCCTTCAACACTATAGAGTGATCATGTGGTCTGTTTGGTGGAATTTCTCTTGGTTCTTGGAAGACTTTCCCAAATTCTAGTAGCAACTTCTCAATCTATTCTGGAATGTTATTCCGAAACTGAACCCATCTCCCAAATCTGTAGAATCAGGCCTTCCTCGACTCTTCTCAATTCTTGTAAAAAATTTGGGTTGCAGTCTACCTCTGATTTCTCTACTCCTATCCCGCGAATCAGGACCTTCCTTCCTTCTTTTTTGGAATTCCATTTGTAAGGCTAAGAAATCCCAAAGAATAGGGCCCTAAACTTTTGAGCCATTGGATTCCTAACACAATATCACATCCTCTCAGCTGAATGATGTAGGCCCGAGTGAGAAATTGATCTCCCTGAATCATTAATGTGATAGTCAAACACCTTCCTTTCAGTCCACAGCCTAGACTCATTCGCGATATTAACCCCAATTAGCTTGTGTTTTAAAACCTCCAACCTTGTCCTTCTTGCTATTCTTGGATGAATGAAATTATATGTACTTCCGGTGTCAATCAATTGGAGGGATATGCCAATTCCCTCTTTGCCTTCTTCCAGAGGGTCCCCCAAATCGATCAGGTCTTCAATTATAAAACTTTTCTCTTCCATCTCCTCCTTGATTTTTTTCTTAATATTGGTAGAAAAGAAATAACAATATTTTTTGCTTAGGTTTATCACAAGCGAAAAGACAACTGAAAGCAAAAACTAAAACAAACGCTAAAAACTAAATAACTAATATTCTGGGCAGATTCGAGGTAACCCGGGCCTCCTTAGAACAAATGATTTGCTTTTAAAGCAATTTCTCTGCCTTTTTTGGATTTGTTCCCTTCCAGTCTATTTATTAGTAATTAGAGTTGTATTAGAATTGTATTAATTTATTCTTTGTTAAGTTTGACTTTAACTTGCTAGCTAAGTCATATGAAATGGCGTTGTTCCACTCCTTTCTCTTACTCCTTGCTAGTTGTTGACACCGGGAGCCACTTAACCATAGTCGTCCACGTAAGTGTACCTTACTACATCTCCACCATACACGCTAACTCGTTTTCTTTACCTTTGCAGGTCAGCTTGTTGGAGAAGTCATTCCTCATTTTTTTCCTCAAGTCTGTTCGTTGAGAGCCATGAGAGAGCCGAGTCTGTTACAAAATTGATCTGAAATTTCATCCCCATATATAAACACAACTCTAGAATCTTTTGCAAATTTTCATCAAAATCCAATAGTTAGATATAAAGATATACTTAATAGCTTATAACTAGATAATATAAAAACGTTATATCAAAATTCGAATTTGAACATATCTAAATCCTGGACAACATAAAGCTTCACATCAACATTCAAATTCAAATTGGCGTTTCCACCACGGGGTCGACTCAAGAAGCATTCAATGTAGAGGATACATAAGCATATTACAAAAGTTTAGACCTTCCAAAATTCACAGATATCTCTCGGGCTGAAATAAATAATAAAAAAAAAAGATGGAGTAATTCCATTCTTCTCAAAATACCCCGAATATTTACATCCATCCATTAATTAGTATCATTCATGAAGTATAATTTTTATTTTCTGGAAAACTAATTTAAACGGATACTTCAAAATAAATGCAGTACTCTAAAAAATTAGACTTCTAGACATACTGGGCAGTCTATAACAGAAACCAAGAGACAAGAAGCATATAATTTCTTAGAGGGAGTATTGAGAAGACCACGACCCAGTAACAAATCCCAAAAGAAATGATGCTGATAATTCATGTATGAAGAAGGGTCTTATCCATATCTCATTGATTTGAATCAGTTCATGACCTGTGTCCAAGCAAGAAACAAATTAATCTGTACAAAATACCAACAGTATCACTAATCTTGTGATACATTTTCATGACCATATACGAATTCTATAAGTCCATTTACTTCTTTGCAGTATCACTCCTGTGAGCCATTTTGAAAATGTGTATATGTGTATGCAGATGGAGATGTTCCAAAACAAATTCTTGGAGGAAGATGTCCCGCTGCCCCGACAATCCTTTTTTGACAGCGCAGAGATGGTCAGCACTGGAATCTGCACCCATAAAAGTTGAACAGTCTTGTTGAATTCCAAGAATTTGATAAAAACACCTTTGCTTATTTTAGAAAGTTTACGGTCAATCAAAATCTTCACTAATACATCTGCTATACACATCATGCTATCAAGCATTAACAAGCATTAATGTTTGGAAGCCACAAGGCTCTCGCCGTGACAATTTTCATTGAAATGTATGGACTAAAGCAGCAAATACATGAGTTGGAGACTTGAAGTACTCACCACTTCACAGCTGAGAAGAACATCAACCCCTCAGAGATCTTGTCCAGAAGAACCCTTTCTTTCGGGTCGAGTGATTCTCCGTAGAGGACCTACTCGCTTTGGACCCAAATGAAAAATGCCTCTTCAAGAAAGGCTTTGCCAGGGAACTTTTCATGCTGGAACTTAAGCCCATCTTTGGACCCTTTCCTTCATTTCCACCATCTTTAAAGCGATCAAACATTATCGAATCACCATCAAGATCACTATCTATCACTCGGCTCCTCAATTTCTTGTTTCTAGCCTTTAAATCCATTTCTGTTTTTAAAGCTCTTTGAGACAGCTTAAAGGCCTGCTTCTCTCCCAAGGTACAAAATGGGCATGCAGGATCATACTTGTCAATTTCAGGAGTCAGAGTTTCCAAACACTCGGCATGATAAGCGTGACCACAAATCAAAACTGCGACAACAGAGAGCTCATTAGTAGCAATAAGCTTCTGGCTGCTCCACAAAGATTTTTCAGTCAATAGCTTCGAGCAGATCCCACATGTTTGAAGATCAACAGAAGTAAAAGCTGAGCTTCGAGCACTGGATCTGGTCTTCTCATGATTAAACCCCAAGCACTCATTATCATAAGACCACCTTTCTCTATTAGAAGTAGCCATCAGCTCAGAAAATGCATGCATTGACCAACCATCTGAAGACGCACCATGGCATCCTTGAGTTGATTCATTGCTCCACGAAGAAACAGGAGACCTCTCTTCAGAAACTGGGATGCTCTTTGATGACCTCAATCCTGGGATTTGGGCATCAGATGCTGGCTTTGTTAGCTGATGTCTCGGAGAGTGCTGTAGCCACCTAGGTGTTATTGAGCTGGCAGGGTGTAAATGACTTTGGGGGGGCAGTGGACATGTTGATAAGGATGAAGTAGAGGGCAATGACTGTGAGATTTTCTCAGGAGATGGATTCAGAACTGTCGTGGATTCTGCTGACTCCTTCACCTGCAAGACAAATAGATTCGGTAATGTATGCCATTTGAAGGAGAAAAGGTGAAGTCAATCATAGAACAAATATGGAAGTTCCTTCCAAAAGAAGAAAGCTCTACCTGTTCCAAACTCGTGTCCATTGAGATATTCCTTGAGAGGGATTGATCTGAAATAGAAGTGTAAATAATCACAGATGAACATGTTAGATCATGGGAGGTCAAAACCCCGCAAAATGAATAGATTTGTTACGAGTATTCTATCAAATGTTCAGTGTAATAAGAATCTTAAGAAGGGGATGAGCTGTAGCTTATGTTTCATTTTACCCCATCAATACTTGAAACTAAGAAAACTGGTTGCCAAAAGAAGAACAAGATGGGAACCATGTAGAACACAGAAGATTCTAGCTGTCCAAAGAAATGTGCAGAAATAAAAAATCAAGCTCTAGTCATGATTAGTCATTATTCTCCCATGTAAAAAGACTCTAGGCATTATTCTGGGTTACATCTTACAGAAGATAACTGAAGATGCATAAGAGGAAGAATAAAAATTCATATGGCAATGGAATAAAGGATGGGGAAAAGGAAAAAGGAAGGTCAGGATAAAAAATAGCACAGACTAGTAGTTTGAGGGATTACAAATTTGTTCATTAAGCAGATTCTCAAGGTTGCTCCATGACAAAGTAAAATCCTGTAAATTGGTGCAATAATTGCACAAGATCTGTGTTTCTAAAATATGCATTCAACATTTCCCTTTCGAGCTATGCATCTCTCATGGTATCATGCACCTCGTATGTGATATGAGAAAAATTTAAGTGTGAGAACAAACAAGCCCAGAAAGTACACTGTCTATTTTATATACATGTTTTCTTCAATCTAATATCATAACTATACAATGAGCCTATTTTAGAGCACATGGTTGGTATCTTTGCATGCATTTTCAAAATCCTAAGCACTGCATGACTGTTTCTGCTTTAGGCATTTATAGCTCCTCGCCACCAGTTTTTGGTTATACTGGAGCATATTTCATCGAGTTCTGCTTCTCGCTCATCAATGATAATGAACAAGGTTCCATTGCCAAATCAAACAAGTTGTTTATCCTCACCTTCTATAACAATAAGCAACTACGATGGTTTAAGCTCTTATAGACATGCAAATGTCCAGTAAGGGTATTGCTTCTACTTTTCAAACCATGCATCTATATGCAATATAAAGCTAACTGCAACAGCATCTTAAATATAGAGGTAAATTTCAGAATGAGCTGAAAAATCATGTGAAATAGGTCATAAGATACTAGTGTGAAGAGCCAGCCACGTCCACCAGTAGTTTACCTGAAGCAGGAGTCCTCAAATGAGCTGTGGTTCCTTCAGATATTGGGGACTTCTGCCACGTATGTCTCTGAAAACTCTCCGCTGGGCTTCCATCCTCCGATGCATTGGTTGATTCATATTTAATATCTGATCCATCATTTCTGGTAATTCCATCAGAAAACCAACTTATTGATGTATCTTCCCCTGCTACTCGCCCTCGATTATCCCATCTAAAGCTCCAAGTTGGCGAATTCCGAATATTTCTATGCAAGATTTCACCACCTGGTCCACTCACTATATTTTTATCTCTCGCAGCAACACAACAAGCACTCCCCATGCTCAAACACAAAGTGCCTCCAAATTCTAACACAAACCCAAAATCTTCACTCACATGCTCTACCGCAACGCAGCTCCAGTTTCACTACCAAATGACAATTACCAGGTACAAATAAATTGCCTCCGCTGCAATTAAGAAAAAAGCACCAATATTTGTCACTAATTTGATGATCTCAAGCTAACCTTAACCTCGAACTTGCTGTACCTCAAAATTGGGTTTACAACTCGTTTCCACCACCAAATATGCAAAAACAGAATAACTTTCAGTGCACACAAGAGAGCAATAAAACTAATTCAATAAAAAAAAAGAGCAGATTTAAAGTTCTCGAGACAGAAATTATGAGAGTTCCAAGTAAAGTTGATTTTTAAAAATAATAGCAGTCAATAATGAACTAATTACCAATAATTCAGTTCACACTAGCTGATTTTCTGAAAAATATATATATATATATATATAAATAAAAAAATAAAAAAAAAAACAATCAAGGAAATTTATAGGAACACAGAAATTAAATCAGCTAACTAATTAGGAGCCTAAAGAGTCTCCACTCTAAATCCATGAGAGTTTTCAAAAATATATCCAAAAATAGAAACAAAAAAACTAATTGCTCATGATAATTTTTCTAAAAAAGGATCCGATTTTAGGTCCTCGAAAACAGCACTAAATAGTCAAAATTGTAAGTGATGAAAAAACCGAAACCGACGCGATCGAGAGACTGCCCGCACCTTACTCAGAGCCAGGACGACAGCGCTTTTTAAGCGAGATATTGATTCCGAGAGAGCGCGCGACGACGAATGGTTTTTAGAGAGAGAGAATGAAAGGAGACGAAGAGAGTGAGGCTGCTGGTGCTTTTAGTTACAGGGAGAGAGGGAAGGTCGTTTTTGACGGGCTTAACGTTGACGACGTTAGAATTTATTGACGGTAGTCGACGGTTTATATTTTGACGGAGGTGGTGGTGACTTGTAGGTTTTACGGACGTTATTGCCACGTTACATGAATTTTTTTTCGTATCCGAGTCGAAATTTCAAATGAAAATAAAAGGGCTGCAGTGCTCGAGCAAGCAAAACTCTCGGCAGGATTTATTATATAACTAATAAATGCTCACGTCATGAAAGAGAGTGGTGGATATAAAAGAAATAAATAATAATAATTTAAGAAGATATTATTTTTATCATTTTTTTATGGCACTGGATAGAATTTTGTATTTTATTCAAAAATCAAAATTAAATTTCAAGATCTTTATTCAAACATCACAGTTTGGATTCGAGATTTAAAACCACAGAAAATCTTCTGGATATTTATTGTTATTCATGTAGCAAACGCCTGTAAAAGCGAGCGGACAGAGGAATAGAATCTCGAATTCGTGAAAAATGAGGGAATATTGTCGAAGAAAAAGAAGGAACAGGGTACAGAATGATGGAGAGCGAAGTAGCTCACCACCACTTACCGGCGATGCCTTCTGCAGTACGCGGAGTGTGCAGTACGCATTCGATTCTTCTTCACGTTGGGGGGGAGAAAGTGGTGTAGAGGGTGGGGTTAGTTTTGAACAAAGATTCTTCGAGAAATGTCGACATCCTTATTCTACTCACAATTTTTATTTTGTCTTCTTTTTATCCTTTTATATTCTTTCGAGTTATTGATTTCTTTCGGGGATTTATATTCTATCGCGTTATTGATTTCTTTTCTTTCCGGGATTCTCGGTGATTATTATTTTTTATGCGTATGGCTTTAATTAAATGAATAAAATATTAATTATTCTATATTTTTATAATATATATATATATATATATATATATATATATATTGATTTGAATTCGAAATTTATTATTTTTATCTTTTGAGGGTTACAAATTAATTTGCTAGTACTAAGAAAACGGTTTTTCAAAATTAAAAACACAATATCAAATGCATATTTAGGCATTTGTATTGGTATTGTGATTAAAAAACGATTTTAAAAATATAATATTTTTATTGTTATTTTAAATTAAAAATTAGTGTTTTTATATTATTTTTATGCGCTGTTGTCAAAAAAAATTTAAAAAAAATAATATTTTGATGTAAATTTTTAATAAAAAATACTTTCAAAAATAACTTTAATAACATTTCAACTTAAGGGTGTTTGACACTTTTCAAAAGTATTTTTGAAAAATTTTAAAAAACAATTTTTTTTTAAATGAAATTTTTTTAATATTTTTAGATCGCTAATATCAAAAATAATTTAAAAAAATATATATATCATTTTAATATATATTTTAAATAAAAAAATACTTTATAAAAAAACTCAAAACAGCGACTGGCTGAGGGTAAGGGTATGGTCGAAAAGTTTTTTTTTTTTTGTCAACCAGGAGTCAGCTGGTAAGAAATTTTGCGCCACGACAATGATTTTCATTCGGTGGTTACACGTGGCAGGTCGGCGGCAGTCGGAGGAGCGTTTCGAATTGTGCACGTAAATGGGCCAAAAAGCTAGTGGTTGATAAATGCTGTGATCGGGCTACCAAATATATCCTCCGAATTTGTCCGCACTTGCCTAGTGAACAAGGATAAAAGTGGCATTCATCATTGAGCTGGGTTTCTAAGAAAGTGGTGGCGTGTACTGCCTAGACTAGAGACGACAAATAATCACATAATTAAATATTAAACATCCAAATCAAGGGAGATTAGGTGAGTCACCAAAGTGTTTAGGTTATAAGTCCCTTGAATTGTAAACATTAATTACTTTGATGGACTGTGGAGATGGATCGATCGATCACGGTGACGTGGAATTCTACTTGGTCAATTTTGGGTGATGTGCAATAACACCAAAGCTTGTGGCATTATTCTATTTAATTTATTTTTATAATTTATTATAACTCGATAAACTCGTGTAACTTAAGAGCAGGGTTTACATGTTGGATAATCGATAAATCTCTTTATTTTAGTAATTTAATTCACTCTCCATAACCAAGGTGACTGGTAGGTTAAAGTGGATACTACAAAAGATCATCAATTAGGGATAAGTAGCATTATTTTTAAAAGATTTTTATACACCTGGAAGTGTAGAGAGATGGATATTTGTAATTTAATATTTTATATTAAAGGTCATGATAAAAAAAAATATCAGAGTGTGGTGGTCCAATGTGAGGTCTCAAAAAATCATTAGCTCTACATTTATTTAAGGTAAAACAAATTTATCATATTATGTACTTAATATGCAAATATTTTGAAAGTTTTTTTTATCAAAGAATTGTGTATCCCATTCATGAAAAACATTTTACATACCCTATGAGATTTGTTTTGTAGAATTATTGGGATTTTTTTGTAGCCATGTGTCTCGTCCTTATTTGAAGGAGATATCCAAATGACCTATCTTTATTAATACCATGTTTGCTTTTACGTTTCAAAAGTTTAAAAGCAATTAATTTTTTTTTATTTTTTTATTTACTTCTAATTTTTCAAAAGTTGCAAAAAAATAGTGCTACCTGCCTGCGTATACATAACATTATTACAAGGGTACAAAATGTAGTGAGTATATCTAGTCTATATACGCATAGTGAATTTATTTATTTATTTATTTATTTATTAAAATATACTACTTCACGGGCTGATCGCATGCATGGGTGAACCAATTATCAGTTTGGTATGAGCTCGAAAGGAGGCCTAACAAGAGCATGGTGCTGGATCATAGTTTCCATGGTCTTCGGTGTTAACTTTTCGAAGCCTTTCATGGGATTGTTGGCCCTTCATTGTAGTGTGATCATGGCTTGCATGGTGTTTCCTACCACGTACAGTGAGAATCATTCGACAGAACTCGAAGAACTTAAGCAGAGAGAGAGAGGGGGGGAGAGAGAGAGAGAGAGAGAGAGAGAGAGAGATTATACATGATGAAGATTGTAATAATTAGTTGCTATGAATCTGCTTGTCCGATCTGGACGTGTGAGCTGCACTTTTCCATCTATGGTTAAGGGATTAAGCTCTCGTACTTGCTGTAAATCTTGAACCATCAGCAGCAATGATGGCGAAAACTGGTGATGTTCATGAGTATAGCAGAAGAAAATCCATGCAAGCCACATGATCATCGAGTGGCAGTACGGGTCTCCACTTGCTCGCCCAGTTTGTTCACAAACTTGACAGTCCACCTGCGCGCAATACTTTGAAGGTGTGTTCATGGTGAGCTTTTCCTGTTTCGTGTTAATTACAAGTTTCGAACTTGGGAGGAAGGTTATAGTGGTTGATGCTGCTATTATCATTACAGCTACTTGTTAATAAATATTATTCTATTGGTGTTATTGTCGTGTCGATCGTGGTTATTATCATTCAAATATTCTTAATATTATTCGCATAGTTATTGTTATAATTACTAATATCATAACCCCTTAAACAATTATAATAAATTATTGTTGTTATCAATGATGTTATTGTTGTTTCAACCAATACAATTATTATTGAAACAACAAAATTATAAACTTGTTTTGAAGGATAATCAAAAATCATAAAAACTTTGACAAAATAGCAAGTGAAACAAAAAGGAACTAAAATAGAATAAACTAGTTGGATTGCCCGCACTACGTTGCGGGCATAGTGCGGGTAGAACAAATAATCTTCATAACTGTTGAAATTAAAATATAATATTCTAATATGTAAAATTTGATATAATAAAAAAGATCAACATCCTTTATTATAATAATAGTAAATCAAAGTCTTAACTTCTTAAATTATCATCACCATCACTGTCAAAATAATAAACATTATTTAACAAATCTCAGAGAAAACCAAAAAAAAAAAAAAAAACACATAAGAACAAAAACCTAAAATTATTATTATTGGTCTTAATATTCATATTATTATTGTTTTAATAACGAGAAGAAAACAAAATTAAATCAAAGGCTTATAAAAAACCTAAAAACATTAACAAAAGAGCAAATGAAAAAATAAAATAAATGAAATAAACAATAAAAATTATTTACTGGAAAAAAAATTATTTGACCTAAAAATTTATAAAAAAAAATATTACACTACTTTGCGGGCTGAGTAAAAAGTTTGTATAACTGTTAAAAGAATAAAAATTATCAAATTATCCCGAGAGAAAAAAAAAACCTAAAAAACATTAACAAAAGAGTAAGTAAGAGAAAAACATTAAATTATTATTATTATTATTATTATTATGAAAAAAAATAAAAGACTAAAAAAATCATAAAACTTTAACAAAAGATCAAACAAAAAAATAAAATAAAAATTATCAGGTAAACAAAAGTCATATGACGTAAAAATAAAAAAGGAAAAAAAAACTAAAAGAAATAACTAAAAAAATACAAATATCAATTTCCAAATGATCATAGATATAAAATAAAATTTAAGAATTATTTTTTTTGAAAAAAATATACCAGCCCAACAAATAAGAAAATTAAAAAAATTAAAAATCAAAGCTAAGCACACTTATATATATATATATATATGGACAAAAGTAACGATTATTCTTGAAATTAAAAGAAATAAAAGGATTAAAATAAAAAATTAAAGTAATAGGGCTGAAATGAACATTAAATATAAAGGGATTAAAATCCAAAATTAAAAGTATAAGAGCCGAAATAAAAACATCGAAGTCTTAAAATCTAAGAATATTATTACTATTACAACTAAAACAATAAAAATTATTAAATTATTACGATGAAAAAAATAAAAAACATAAAAAAAAGGAAGCAAGAAAAAAAAACTAATATTATTATTCTTATTGAGTTAATAATTGGAAAAAATTCAATCAAAGAAAAAAAAGTGTCAATAAATTGTTTTTTAAGAAAAAAACATAAGTGAAAAAAAAAAACAAAATAAAAAAAAAAACGTCAAAATAAAAAAAAAACAATACAAATAAATACAAATGGAAAAAAAAACATAAGTTCAAAAAAACAAACAAAAAAAAAACAATGCGCTAGGCAGGGGTCGAACCCTTGCCCCTCTTAACAGGCGCCTGTGTCTTTGCCAGTAATCTACATGTCTTTCATTGTCTTTTTCTGTGAAAGAATATATAAATAGTATATTTACTGTTCAAAAACGAAAAAAAAAAAAACTATTGAAATCCACAGTGTTTTACTGAGCTCTTTTAGTATATTGTATAATATGATTACTACTGAAAAAAGCCATAAATTTTATTCGAAAGACGACCTATAATAGTCTATATACAGTGATTTCCCTGAGGTTTAGCTTGTCAAACGCGCAAACGGTTTTCGGCCTCATGCGCACTTCAAGCTACGCGTGCAGTGTCTTCTGGTGGTAAAAATGTTCATCCGGCGTCTCACTCGATGCGCCAGTCTTGGGGTGTAGCGCGTGGCCGCACATGATGGACGGAGTCGTGACGATGGTTGATTGAACTTTTTTTAGCCCTTTTTTATCTCCTGCATGCTAAATTACATGACAAACCCCTATATTTATGATGGTTTTATTTCAATCCCTATGTTTTTAATTATTTTGTATAGTCCTGATTTTTATTATATAAGTTTTGATTTGTTTCAATTATGTCCTTCGATTGAAATTGATTATATATTGTGTTTTCATTTCAGTCCTTATTCTTTTAATTTTGGGTTTGGTTTTCAATCCCTTAATATTTTCAGTACAGAAATGTTGATTGTTTCAATTCTTTCCTTTGATTGAAATTGATAATATATTTGGTTTTCATTTCAGTCATTATACTTTTATTTATATATGTGTGTGTTTGTGTGTGTGCTCTTAGTTTTGGTTTTAATTTTTATTATTTTATCTTTTGTTGAGATAGTATTTTCTTATAAAAAAAAATAGCTCTTAAATTTTAGTTATATTTATGATTATTTAAAAATTGATATTTCTTAGTTTTTTTTTCTCTTTGTTATTTCTTTTAGTTTTTTTATTAGTTTTATTTTTATTTTTAAGTCCAATAATTTTTTTTCTAGCTAATAATTTTTATCTTAATTGTTTTTGTGTGTGCTCTTTTGTAAAAGTTTTTAGGCTTTTTTTATTCTTTGATTTAATTTTGTTTTATTCCATTATATTACAATAATAATAATAATAATAATAATAATAATAATAATAATAATTCCATTTTATTTTTGAACTAGCAAAACTTATTAATTTCTTCAATCCCAATAGCTATAAAAATTATTTACTCAACCCACAACATAATATGAGCAATCTAACTAGTAATATGTATTTGATATCATCAGGTGCTCCAGCCAGAAATGCATCAGTTTACATCTATTTCTTATCATTTTACATCACGTTTCCTCTATAACATTTTACATCAGTTTACACCATATATTTTTTTAATTTACAAGGAAAGTAAACAAGTTCAATTTATTATTTTGATATATTTATAAACAAATCATCCTTTGAAAAACAACATCAACAAACACTATATTTCGAGGAATTCCAGGTAAGCGGCACCGGCTATACGCATTACACTGGAAATATTTGGATCGTACATAATAATGCAAAGATTCATTCAGATTCTACATTGACTAACATGAATAAAGACCATCCTATATAACAAGATGCTGAAGGTAATAGACTCGATGTTCGAAGATTAACAGACAGATATATGACAGCAGATACAAAACCAAAACACAATGGAGACTCCACGTGTATTTATAGAGACCACAAGATGGGAACCGCCAAGTATCAATCAACATATAGCTATGATGATGAACCGGCGTTTACTGCCGGGTCTTTTTCATGGCGCAAGCTGTTTTCCCGACTGTATGCAGCTTTGGCACCCTGAGAAGCAATGGAAGATTGAATCGATGAGACAACGAAACATCATTCTTATTTTTCATGGAAGGTGGTAAGCAGTACTCACTTGGAAGATTGTTCCTAGTTTTTTCAATCCTTTAGCCCGTGACTTCAGAACATCACGGGACACGCTAGGGTCCTTAAGTACCTGAAACAGAAAACATAATTCACAAATCATTCTTATTTTCACTCCGTTCATAATCATTTTTCTTGCAGTTCTTTAGTAGAGGTGCATGCTTGTGCCAAGCTTCGACATATAGCAGGTCAAGGGCATGTGGTATGGTCAACAAGTAGGCCGAGAGAGGAGGATGAAAGCATGTTAGGCAGTTTTCCAAAGAAATCAACTGTCACCTCATAATTTAAAGGAATGTCAGCCTAGAACTTTGTGTAACGATAGAAAGAAATCACCAGAAGTCTCCAAGTAAAATTGGAAGAGGGCATCTATCAAAAACCAGTGTTGTTGTTTTAGAAGGGAAACAACTACTTCAGTTTGCTAATTATAGATGAAGCTGAATTCTAATTCCTCCTCGTCTCTTTGAACTACCTCTAAGATGTGAAATGTTTTAAAACAGCAATTATCTACTTGATTGTCTCCGAGTCATCAAAGACTTAAAGACTGAGATTTGATGTCATGAGAATGTCCACTTTCTAAGGGATAACCCCATCTGGCGCTACTCTTTCATAACATCACAACTCGCAGGCTTGCAAAATGAAGTTGGACGTCTTGAGAATAAGAAAGGACAAGAGAACAACTTACTGCCAGGCAAACACGTGATAAAGTATTTTCAATATCAATCACGTTGATCTTCCAAAGTGATTGAAGCATGACATCCTTCTTATCTTCAAGGATTTTCAGCATGCTCTCTTCTTGGTTTTCTACTCCATCCAACCTCTTCAACTCCTCCTGTACTTGAATCAAGGAAACGGCACCTGCACATTCAAGAGAAAATAATATTGTTAGGTTTCATTTAAATTATAAACTACATGAGTGACCTTGAAGCCTGTTTCAAGATATTGAAGCTTTAGTTTCAGAAAACTGTACCTGAAGCTGCCATTACTTGTGATTTTACCAGGTGTCCTTTATCCCGTACCCATTCTGCTAAAAATGGTACCTTCATAAACCGTTTTTCCTTTCCAAGCTCCTTGGAAGCTTTCCTTGTGTAGATATAGCCAATGGTGTGCAGTATAGCCTCACCAAATGCTGATGATTATAGCGGTTATGATTATAGTACTGATGATTATTTGCGTGTGCACAGTTACTCAAATCATAGTCTTTTCATGTTGCTATGTAGCTAAAAGTTTTAAGAGTAATATTTGAAAGATAACTCCTGCATGGACAATTTTAGCATCACATAGGCACTGACATGGAGTCCTGAGTTATGTAAAAGGATATAGACAGGATTCAAAAAAAGAGAAAAATAAATGAAGTTATATTGGTATAGTTACTCTCCAGCATGTATGGTCAAGAGGAAATCACCAGTAAAAACCACTAAAATGAGAGGACATACGAATCCCCTCTTGCAGTAGGTTTTCCATAGTCAATAGTTTTCAGAGTAGATTACTTTTTTAAGTGATACAAAATGTTGATTGAGGAACAGAATGTACCAGCTGCAGAGAGGCGGCGTGCTTCTGACTTGGCCCAATTTGTAAACTCGTCTGCCCGGCCATCAACAAATGTTTCAAGGCGGTTTTTGAGAATTGTAATAAGCTTTTCTTCTCTCTCTCTCTGCAGCACCTGTGGATTAAAAAAATAAACCAGGGGATTTGTTCAAGTGCACCAAACACAGACATTGAAAAACATTGGTAACTAAAATACCTTCATCTTCGTTCCCAAATCCTGTATGCTTTCTTCTTTTTCAAAAGATGCTACTGCCGCTAATGCTAGTTGACCAATGTAATCTTCAAATAATTCACTCCCAAACAGCATTCCAAAGAGAGCTGAAGGATCCACCATGGATTCCCTGGAAAAGAGAGTTGTATCTTTCATGAATTCTTCTGGATTAAAAATGATGTGGGAAATGAAACAAAGATTTAAAGAGAAACCCAACAATGATTAACAGTGGAACCCATCACAAGATAATATTACAGTGAGACGAAGGGCAAGTCATTCCCTGGTAAAGTTAGTGATCTGCAAATTGGTTAGAGCCCTGAAGTTGGACAAGTCAGTGCCCAAGTATATTGAATGGATTAATGTGGTTCTTCTTGTCAATGTGAAAGTCTCAAATCTGGCTTTGTCCAACAGTGTTTCTTCCTCGTGAGAAAAAAGATTCACTTACCTCATGTATTTAATCTCCATTTCCCTTTTTTCAGTGGTTAACAAATATAATTCCAGCAGGATGAATTAACAAAAATGTAAGCATATTTTAAGCTGTTTTATGATAAAACGACATCCTGACTTCCATTTTCCCACAACTAAGGCTTTTACATGATTATACATTCAATCTTTGTAGACTCAATTTCCCAAATATGAACTATGGGAATCAGCATCTTCGGAAAAGAGAAAAAAAAATTTATACACTAAAAGTGTGCTTTCTCTCAGTTAAATTTCACAGATAGTCCCCAAAGGAGTTTAAGCTGGAGCATAAGAGAAACCAATTATAGTTGTTCGAACTTACTGTGTTATTCCTTCCTTTCCATGCATGTCATATTTTTCACGTTTCTGGGGATCACTTAAGATCTGGTATGCTTCACTGAGCATCTACAAACATATAACAAATAAATAAGCACAAATAAGCCCAACAAACAGGTGCAAGTTGACAAATAAATGTGTTCTTCCATTATGTATATGCTCTGGCTTTACATGAACCATCAAGAAATGAAAGGGAAAGGCAATACATTCCAATTTCCAAGGAAAGGCCACCCTATGTCCTAATAAATGAAGCTTTTTCTAGCAATAGACAATCAGTAGAGCATATTAAAGCATAGGTTTTCCTCATTTATGCAGTGTAGTGCAGTTGAACATAAGATTTAACTCAACCACAGGATTATTTGTTCAAAAAGACGAAATAACACTCAACTGAAAAGAACAGAATACAGAATAGTAACTTCGCATTATAACCAAGGTATAATCTTCAATGACAATCATATATATGAGCTAACCTGGAAATTTTCTGCAGCTTTTGGATCCCCAGGATTTTTATCTGGATGAACTATCCTTGCCTGTTCAGAGCACCAGAAACTACACTCAATAACAATCCCACAAATAGGGAAAAAATGAGCAGAGAAAATGAGTGCTTCCACATGTTCGTGATAGAAACAAAAGATTACGCCTGCAATTTTAAGACCCTTATTTCAAAATTCACAACCCTTTAATAGAACCACTTCAGTGCACTACTAAATTGTTTTCCCATGGGATTGAAGCTATAAATAAACCTTGTGGCTAACCCGCAACTTTTAAAACCACTTTCATTGAAAGCTCACCTTGACATAGTAAGCCTTCTTGATCTCTGTCGGTGTCGCCTCGACATTGACCCCCAAAACGTCATAAAAAGCTGTATCTTTTACCATTGGTTTTGCTTTTAATCTTGCTTTTAGGAGAACTACGCGGTAGGATCAGAGAAACGAAGACAGCGAAACAGCCTCGTTAAAAAACAAATAAAGTAAATTCAATTCAGTAAGTTTTAAGCACACGGAACAACGATGATGGCAAACAAACTGTATTCGCTGATAAACATCAAAAGAATCTATCCTTCCAAGAAAAACAAGATAGGTTTCTTTCAAATAATAGAATGGGATATATATATATATATATATACACGGATCGGGCTTCTGATGAAAACAATGGTGTTTTTACCATTTTGGCGAACCTAGATCTTAGCTAATACTACCAGAAACAGGCATACATTTATCACAAACTAAAAACAAAGAAAAACAACAACAGCTATGATAAAGAAACAGATCAAGACTCTAAAACTTACGAAGAGAAATCTGAGATAGGATAGCAAAGACAGAAGGAGACTGGCTAGTTTCTTGCAGAGAAGAAGTACTGGAGATCGAAGGAGGCAAGAAAGAATCTAACAGAAAGTAAATTTTAGCGTGTCTGTCACCTATGGATAAGAGCATCTCAAGGATATTTAGAGAAATCTAATTAATAATATAACTTGTTAAATAATATAAATATAGTATTTTTATATTTATATTTTAATAAAAAAAAAATCTATGAAGCGAAATTTATTTTAATATAGATAATATTAATATAACAATTTATTAATAATAAATAATTAATACAAGTATAATCAAAATAATTTTTTTATATATAAATATATTTAAAAAAATTGGCTTTTTTTATCAAACATAGAGGAATAACTTTTCAATTTAAAAATATTATTTTAACTCTTCAATATACCTCTTCCTTTAAAGTTACTTAAATAAAAAATAAAAACTAATTTTTTTTGTTTTTTCAATTAGCTTTTCTTTTCTTTTAGCTCTCTTATTACTCTAAGGATTTTATATTTTCTAGAAAGTTTTTGATTGGTCAATAAAAGATATGAAACTTTAACTATGTTAAGGAATCGAAGAGACGGTAACGTTTTCTAGAACTGAAGAAGCTTCGTGGCAAGAGAGGGAAGACGTGTCGCTCATTAGTTAACGGCTTGCGCTCCTGCTCCTGACTGGTAGTAGCAGCTACTTCTAATTTGATTTCTTTGTTGCCGGCTCAAAGCACAGCGGCTATATTTTACTAGCTAATTGCCCACGCGTTGTCGCAGATATTTTTTATATATAATTTAATATAATTAAATCTATAATGATAAATTGATATGATATAAGTA
The DNA here is from genome assembly GCA_029228465.1 of Salix viminalis. Taxonomy (NCBI): domain Eukaryota; kingdom Viridiplantae; phylum Streptophyta; class Magnoliopsida; order Malpighiales; family Salicaceae; genus Salix; species Salix viminalis. The sequence goes on along the minus strand of CM055429.1, from coordinate 10,149,347 downwards.
AATAAAAAGTTATAGATTATAAGATAAAATGTATAAAATTTTTAGTTGAGTTTATTACGCAATCATAGATTATATCTTTTATAATATAGGTATTGCGTCATAAACAATCACAAAAGAGCACGAACTAATATTAGAAAAAAGAGCAAAATATTTTAATCAAAAAAAAATACTGAAATCATTATTGTGCTGATAATAAAATTATAAAAATCAATTAATAGAAAGAGCAAATAAAATAAAAACAAAAGAAAGCAATATTAATTTAAAATATTATAACAATAGCAACATCTGAGTCTTAACATCTAAAATTATTATTGCCGTTAGAATAAAAAACAACAAAAATTATTAAATTATACCAAGGGAAAAAAATAAAAAGCATGAACAAAACAGCAAGCAAGAAAAACCAATTAAAAAATTATTATTATTATTATTATTATTATTATGAAAGAATAAATAATCACTATTATTATAATAATAGAATACATAATCACTATTATTATAATATTAATATTAATCACTATTATTATTATTATTATTATTATTATTATTATTATTATTATTATTATTATTATTATTATGTTAATAATGAAAGAAACCAAAAATAAATGAAAGACTAAAAATATCCCGAAACTTTAACAAAAGATAAAAAAGAATAAAAAAAAACTTCTCATTGCTATTACTGGCAAAACAAATAAAAATTATCAAATTATCGGGAGGGTGATAAAAATATAAAGAGTATGAATGAAAAATATAATTATTATTATTATTATTATTATTATTATTATTATTATTATTATTATTATTATTATTATTATTATTGTTGCTATTGTTGTATTAAATACACTTATATATATATGGACAAAAAGTAGGGATAAAAAAAATATCAAAGTGTAAGGGCTGAAATTGAAATCAAATATAAAGGGATTAAATTAAAAAATTAAAAGTCAAAGGGCTGAAATGGAAATTACATTTATTGTCAATTGAAATTAAAGGACAAAATTGAAAAAATCGGAACTTGTGTACCGAATTCATAGAGTTATTGACAGTCAATCCGGAAATCAAAAGTAGGAGGGACCGAAGTGAATCTTTCACATTCAATTAATTAAAATCGGAGGACCCAATCGCACTAAATCAAAACTTATATAACAGAAATCAGGACCGAAAACCAAATTCAAAGTCAAGGGACCGAAGTGAAAAGATTAAAACAATGGGGGACTCTCCTGCACATTGACGTGCAGGAGAGAGAGAAACGTGGTCGGCGGCTTTAACCGGCCTCCGCCGCGTCCACGGACATTTTTAGGTGACACGCGCCACCGCGGGAGGAAGACCACGATGAGGCGCATCGAGTTGGACCTTGGTAGACAATTTCCGACCACCGTCTGACTACTCACACGCCACCTAAACAGGGCGTGAGGTGGAACACCGTCTGGCGCGTGCGCCTCACGCCCTGACAGACACCGAATTTAAAATTGGAAAAATAGGGTCAATTATCGTTCTAATCCTGGACCCAATTCAATTGTTTTTTTGTCTTATTAGGGGCTATAACCGTATTTAATCATTTAAGAAAATATTAAAAAAATCAAAAGTTGCGACGGTCCGGCCGCGCGCAATTACGCCAGTGCCCCTCAGCCGGAACTCTTATTTTGTCTTATTACCGGGGACAAAAACGTTAATGCACTGTTCACGGCTGATTATTTTTTTAAAAAAAAAAGTACGGATAAAGGAAAAACCAAAAAAATAGCCCCGTTTGACACCCACACTTTGCCGCGCCGATAGAAGGCCAAAAACATCCCCACACTATCGCAATCCACAATGAAAATAGAGAGAAAGCACAGTGCAACTTCCCACGCCTTTTATTTGGTTTGTAATTTGTTGTTTTTAAGGTACAAAACCTAGGGATGGACTAATGAGAATATTATATTTTATGTAAAAAAAATTAAAATTATTTTGAAACTGATTCTACTAATTTTTATCTTGATAACATATACTAAAATTGTTTGCATGATAGTGAAATAACAAGGGTTTTTTTTTAATTTGATCCTTTAAAATTTTAAGGACTTTTTTTTTCAATTCTAAATTCATTTATTTATTTTAATTTCATCGTAAAGCATTAAATTTATTAGGTGTTGAGTTTCATAATTTATTTTGATTTATTTTTTATTAAATTATTTTGATCATATGACCTAAATCGTTAGTTTTGCAAGTTAATCATTTTGATTTGGGTTTTTTTTGTCATTTTCTAATTATTATTTTTTTTTAATTTTATCTTTCAATATTTGATTGATTTTGAATTAGACTTCATGATTGTTTTTTATTTTATTTTACAAAGGTTTACTATGATCTCATGACTCATATAACATATTTTGTAAGTTAGCCAAGTTGAGTATTTTTTTAAAAATTATCATTCAACGTTGTGTTGATTATGAAATGGACTTCATATCTTTTTTTTTCTTGATTTAAATTACATGGAGTCAACCTAATCTCCAAACATGAGTTTGGCAGGTTAACTCGGGTTGACTTAAATTATTTTTTTTCATTTTTTCATTATTATTATTTTCAATTTCAATCCTTGAGCATTGGGTTGACTGGGATTTAAGTGATATATATTTATTTATTTATACTTTTAATGAGGTTATCATAATCTTATAACTCGGGATGTGAATTAGAGCGTTTGACTTAGGCTTTTTGTCTTTTTTATTCTTCAATACTAGTTTGATTAGGAAATTGAGTTTTATAATTTATTTTGATAAGTGCTCTATGATATTGAACCGTTTTATGAGTTGGTTGGTTAACTTTAGTGATTTTTGTGTTTATTTTTTATTGTATATTTTTTTAATTAACTGTATCATTCTACATTGGATTGATTGAGAAATTGTATTTTATAATTTATTTTAATTTCATTTTTGTATCTTGGTCTCGTAGCATCTAAACATAAATAGAAAAAGAAAAGCAAATAAGAAAGCTTTAAGTGCTATTTGTTTGTTGAAAGGTGTTTTTTTTTAAGCAAATGGTTTTCATGGAAAATAGATTTTTTTTAAAAGTGAAATAATTTTTTTGATAGTCGACAATATCATGAAAAATAAATTTAAAAATATTTTTAGTATTTGTATATTAAAATAATAGGGACCAAAACTAACAGGTGAAAAAGGTAGAAAGAGCATGAAATTGAAAAAGAAAAAAAACATTCCAATTTCATAAATTCTTTGAAATAAAACAAAAAAAAAATATGAACCAAATGTTACATATTAAAAGGCTAAACAAGGATGGAAATGGAAAAAAAATACTTTAATAAATTATATTAAATAAAACAAATAGAGGTTAAAATAATAGGGATCAAATATGATAAATATAAAAAATTAAATTAAGAAATATATATAAAAAAAAACAATCAAAAGTAATGAGTACCAAGATTGATACAAAAATCAAATCAAATTAGAGTCTAAAGGGATTAAAAAAATCAAAATAAAATATATAGCATTATTTTGACTGTTAATCTTCTTGAGGCATCTAGCAGCCTTTGTTCATAAAAAAAAAAAAAAAAAATTAAAGCCCTGCGTCACAGTCTCGCTCTTTCGCAAATCTCTGAATGTTGTGTAAATTTCTAAAATGGACCTTTTGCCCTTTCTATCGAATAATGGGCTTCCTGATTGAATACAATTATTCTATAATTCGAATTGGGCCTACAAGGTCCACTATGCCCTTTCCTACACAGAGTGAACCTGGGCTAGGATTCCTCATGGGCCATTAAAGCCTGCTCTGTCATTTTTGTGAGCCCTTCGGTCCATGCTTTAATCGACTCTGGACATCGGTAAACTTTATTTTATATAAATATTTAAACACGTATATATTTTATTATATTTTTTCTAGAATCAGATGGGCCTTCCTAACTACAGGCCAGGATTCCAGATGGGCCTGTTTCGTACTTTTATGCAGTGGCAGCTTTCCTCCCCTGCTCCCTTCCGTCCTTGCTTGGATTAAAATTCCAAGCCGCCTGGACTTTACTAAAGCTAAAGTCATCGCTTTTATCAAAGTTGAATCGCCTTACTTCGTGGAAAAGAAGAAAACACGCTGAAAATATCACCCCACAGAAAAGAAAGGACGTTGAAAGCCGTCAACCGCACCATGTTCTTTTATAAAGTTGTTGCTTCTATGGAGGAAACAGCCAGTAATAATAATAATAATAATAATAATAATAGGGACCGTATCAGAAGAACCCTGCTGACCATGAACTGATGAATCGCCGGCGAAGAGTTGGACGATGGATCAAATATGATTGCCGGGATCGGATTTGTCTAGCAAGCACCTTCTCACCAGCAAGCTCCAGACATATAAAAGAGGAGTGCCGTCCCTGTAATAAATTTCTACGTACCTCTCTATCTATCTATCTTTAAAATGCTTGAATTTTTCAGAACTTCATTTTCCCAGTTTTTTTATTTGCGCAGAAATATAAAATCTATAATTCTAAATGCACCAAAAAAGATCTGAATTTACATCAATATCATCTAGCCTGGATCTCTGTCATGTAAGCTTGGAAACGCTACAATAATGGACCAGGCACAGGCATGCTATAACAATGAGTCGATCGTAGACAGGGAAGCAAACTTCTCTTTACATTCCTTTTTCCCATCAAAAAGTCTTTTGAATTTAACGTTGGTAGTGAGCAAAATAGTGCAGGAAAATCAGGCGAACAGGGTTTTTATCAAGAAATTCTGATTATCGCTGCAAATGTTCTACTGATTTCTCATTGTTGCACGGCTTTCACGTGTGATGGCTGCTGGTTCGTAAAGCTAGAGTAGTGGGGCCATTTTGTTCGGCAATACTGCTTTTACAACGTTGGAAAGATTAAAAAGAACACCACGTACAAGATCCTTGGCAATCTCCTGGAAAATCAAAAGAAGGAGAGACAAAAAAAAAGCTGCTATTTCCTCGAAAACTCTAGTCTTGAATTCAGGGTGTATCTTTCGGTAGAATTAGTTTTGTTATGCTTATTCAATGGGATCAATACAATGGATCACTGTATATAGTCAATAAGAAAAAGAACTCCCTGATTAAAAAGCTAATTAAGGAATAGGGTGGGGGCATCGGAAAAGTTACGCTACAAATTGTTTTTCCTCAAAGTTTTGGTAGGGCGATCTTGACATGAAACAACAGTTCTGGTCTGTAAATTATGTTGTTTGATTAACATCAGCTGCACTGTCTTAATTGTAATCCTGTGTGTGTTCAAATCACACAAATCCCATTCAGAAGCATATAATCTTCCCATGCACGCCAAGATATCAGATACCTTTTCTTCAACGCCTGTGAACCCTAAGCTAGAACAGAATAGCATGGCTGGCCACATGCTAGCTATCACCATCTCCTTTATTACTAACAATGCTAGTGCACTTGCTCCTATATCTGTTTGAGTTATATAGTTGTTAATATAATCGTCATTGGAGGTTTAAATAAATATTAATTTCAGGGCTCTGAGATTTGTTAAGGAGAGCGCAAGTTGTCTCAAACATTTTTTTTTATTTGAGAAAACCTCACTCTCTGGAAAACACACTTTGTGGGTCTAGGTGACCGAGTAAAATTTTGGTTGTCCCCGACTCTTATAAGAGGTACACGTCTTCACTCGAACTTAAGATATGTTGTGCAGATCTTAAGTTTTTTGTCATCACACCATATCTTCTGAGAACCTGTCCCAAACACCGACATTAAAAATATAAAAAAAAACAATGTTAATGCACGTAAGATTTTTTTTATTTTTTCTAGCATGAAACCAAATCCAAAAATGAAAGGGCACGAGAGAAGATTTCATCATCTATATCTGTTCCCTCTTTTTCCATGGAGGGTTTAATTATAATAACCCTAGCTAGCTGCTATAATTTATTTGGTTACCACCGACTCTTTTTTTTCATTTTTTCTTGTTTCTATATTGTACAGCCAGAAGTTACTATCAAAAAAAGGAGGAGAGGTAGCAGCCGGTGTAACACAGCAATTTGCGTGTCATTCCTTAATTATTTATTGATTAAGTATGGTAAATTTCCTAATCTAATCTTTAATTAAAGGAAGATAGGTAGGTTTTAGTAGGTATATATATATATATATATATATATATATATATATATATATATATATATATATATATATATATATATATATATATATATTATTTTATTTTATTTTTACTCGAAGCCCTGATTTAATATTGATCGGTACTGATTTTTCAAAGATATTTTTTTTGTAAAAATTTAAAATTTTATTTTGTATTTTGTTTTAAATTTATTTTTAGATCATTTTAATATAATAATATCAAAAATATTTTTTTAAAAATAAAAAATAATTTGTTTAGTTTTTTTTTTAAATTGAATTCAAACTTGTAGCTTTTTCTAGAATTACATCATTAAATATACAGTTCAGCGGTCTCATCAAGTTGGTTTGCTAAAAAACTATTTTTGAACTTAGATAGGAGGTGTTCTAGTAACCAACATGACTTTTTTTTTTATGTTTTTATTTTATTTTTTAAAATTGATCCACAAAGTAACTAATGCTATTACGTAAAATGGAAGCAATTCCTATTGGTTTTTATTATATTTACAAGTGACTATTATATGAATTCTATACATTATACTATCCATTATGTAAAGCAAGGAGAGTGAATTTAAAGATATATTTATTCAGTTAAAAAATTGTGCAATATGTAACGATCTTGTTTGACACTGCGTTTCAAAAGATTGATTTTTTTACTTTAAATTATTTTTTTTTGTTTTTAGATCATTTTCATGTATTGATATCAAAAATAATTTTTAAAATATAAAAAATATCATTTTGATGCATTTCTGAATGAAAAGTATTTTCAAAAACAAAAATACAACACTCCCAAACAGGCGAGTGAACCGTTAAGTATTTAAATTTAAACTAAATAAAAGCTTGCTTGATTATACATGCTACAATGGGATTTCACCCACTATCTTGGTTTAATTTTGGTTCAAGTTTAAGACCTAGAATGGTGTGAATGATTGCTGGCTAGTTAGCAGCAATTTTTCTTAAATAATACCAAGTCAAAGAAATAAGTCTTTTCAATAGAAAATAGGGTTCTAAATAAGCATCATGGAAAGAAGTTCTAGCACTAAGACTTTAAGCATGTACCGCCCATAATTGGTGGATAAGATTTTTTTCTAGATGAAACTAGTTTTTCCCCACCATATCCATGGTTTTTTATTTAGAAAATATAAGAATGTTAGAAGTCAAAACTTTGATTTATACTAGCCAAAATAATTTTTAAATATTTAAATTGTGAAAAAGTGCACGATATATTATTTTTTTAAAAAGGTATTGAGACTACGACAATTTAATTGATTTGGATAAACTATATATACACACACACACATAAAATAAGAATAACCCCAATTTAATAATATGAAAAAATCAAGCAAAACCGGGTGAATCATCTAAACTAGGGACTAGGGTTAATGTTGTAAAATTGTAATTTATGAAATCTCAAACTTGGGCTTATGTAAAAAAACTTAATTCCCAACCAATTTAATTTTTTTAAGGATAAAATTAAAAAACAAAATAGCAATAAAAAACAAGGAACAAACATTGTAAAAAAATGGTTGTGAAATCCTAAGAAATAAATAAAATTTGCAAACCGTCCCTAAAAAGAAAAAAGAAAATCAAAAGAATAGAGACGGGTTTGAGAGATAATAAACTAAAGAATATGAAACACACCACCTATTATAGTGGTTTGACCAAGGGGTTTAGATTAGGTTATCTGTATTGACTTTAAATTTAAGACTAATCACTTTTAAAAATTAATTTGAAATAGGGCAGTTGACCACCCGGTGGAAATGACCCCTTCGATCTGTGCGTGGCCAATATGGCCAGACACACTAATGGACAGCGAAAATTGATTTTTTTGAGGGATACTAGGTTAAGAAATTAACACTATTTCAAGTTTAAGATATCACTTTTTTTTTTATTAACATGAATGTCCGAATTAATTTGCTCTATCTCGATTAATCTTATAAACTTTAAAATTAATAACTATAAAAATCTCTAATAATTATAACACTAGCAGCAACTCTTTGTTAAGAGTAAATAATTCTATGGAGGCCATCGAACTCTGTTAAGAAAGAATTCTACCCTCCAAAGTTGGGTTGCTTTTTCGAAGCTATTTGGGAGGGCGGTATAAATGCTGTTTCCTCTTTTTCTTTTTTTTCTTCTTCATTTTAAATATATAATCATTTTGATGTACTGATGTCAAAAATAATTTTTAAAAAATAAAAAATATCATTTTAATATATTTTTAAATGAAAAATATTTTTAAAAATAACCACAACCACCCTCCCAAACTGGCCCGAAGGCAAGCAGATGCTCGGAAGAAGTTGACTAATTTTATCTAGCATTCAAACCTGTATATCACTTTAATTTCCACATTGCATTTACCAATTAAAAAAAGACAGTAATTTCTCGGTTTCCTTTTTTTAAAGTGGTGGCTGATTTACTTCCGTCCTTAATTTATTTTAGATGCGAGGAAATTTTAAAAACTAATAAAACACTCTAATTATTCTATATTTAAATTCAAAATTTACAATACATGGCTCAAACCTTTTATTAACTAACACGTAACGCACCATTTGATACCTTAATGGTAATGCTACAGAGGAAAGTCATTAGGTAAAGAAAATGAATTAAAGTAGCTGTGATGCTCACGGAACCATGATAGAGACTAAGGTATGATTGATGACAGCATTTGTCCCCCTGCGATGCTCGGTGTCGATGTGACCCCAACCCTATAAAAATAAATCCCTTAAAAAGCCACAGGGATTTTTGTCCGTTTGGTCTAAGAAGACTTCATTCCTTCTACTCATTTCAGATTCAGCTTTCACTGACACGCTTTACACTGCTCACTGAGCTTTACGATGCTTTGATTCGGGGATTAGCTATAGATGCTCGAGTAGATCCCAGAAATTTAATTGTGGTGCACATAAACTAACCCGGACAACCAGTTATAAAAAAAAATTCCCTTAAAAATCTTTGTTTTAAGATGCAAGTGAAAAGGTGTCATTGGGAATCTTGAGAAAACCAGAGTCTCAATTTCCCAAACAAAACCACGTTGGAGCCCATTTGCTCTGTTCCCTACTGGCTCTTTCCTCACCACAAAAAATAAAAAATAAAAAATAAATAAAGTTGAGTTCTTCACCTCTTTCTCGCTGACCACTGTCCTCTTACACCTTCATATTTTGGTAAAATTAAAAAGACTAGGAAATACATAAGCGAATTGCATTTTTTTTTTTTACCTTTCCCACTAACTTTTGCGACATCAGCATCCGCTTTTTTTCTTTATGCAAGCCTATAAAAGCTAGCATATATTACAATGCTTTCGGGGCATTAACTTTTCAGATTTGGGGTTGGTTAATGTTGTTTTTAAAAATATTTTTTATTTAAAATAATGTATTTAAAATATTTAATTATATTTTTTGTTTTTTACATCAATAATCATTTAAAATGATCTAATATATTAAAAATATCTAAATATATAAACAATAAATAAAAAAATCATTTTTTTTCAAAAATATTTTGAAACACCCTCTTTAATCTCTCATATTTTAAATAAATCATCAAAAATTTTAACCACTGCATTTAAGAAAAATGTCTCTCACCTTGATTTTGTAAATGAATTTCTCTCTCTCTTTTTTTTTGATCTACACTTCGTATTTGGAGGTGTGTTTGAGGCTTTTTCATTTATAAATACATTAAAATAATTTTTTTATATATTTTTGACATTAACACATAAAAATAATATAAAATATAATTTATTTTTATTTAAAATAAAAAAAAATCAAATTATTTCAAAAATATTTTTAAAACACCGTATTAAACACCCTTTTAATACCAAAGTCTGTACACAATCATAAACTTAGGTTAGGTTATTTAGCAGTATTTGTTCAAAGTTGTCCTCGTAATATAAACCTTGTTGTTTGATTTTTCCTCGTAGATTATTTTTCTATTTACTTAGACAGAAACACAGAAAAGAGTAAGCTAGAGACCAAAACATGGAATCTGCGCACACGCGAGGCTAGCAACCTTTCTGCTAATAGCACATGTGGATCTAAGAAAAACTAGGATTGATCGAAACTGTGATTACTTTACAAAACACTCATCTCTGCAACTCTACAATAGCAGGTATTTGCAGGTAACTATGGGAGGAAACGTATCCCAACAAAATATATTTTGTTTTTTTTAGATAAGCGAGTAAAATACTAGATAGTTTTTGATTTTTTACAAAAAAATATATTATTTGACTTGAATTCAAGATCTACTATACAGATCACAAGTTTTTTATCATCATGCAATGTCTAATAGAGATTATTTTGTTTTTTTATGCAAGGAAATACATCCCTAGAAAACATATTTTGTTGGTCTAAATGAGCGAGTAAAACTCTGACTGTTTTTTATTTTTATAAAAGATATATATCATGGCTTGAACTCGAGATCTGTTATGCATATCACAAGTCTTTTGTGGCAACCATTATTAGTTAATATGTCTTTTAGGGCTTAGTGTGTTGTTTTCTTTTTTTTTAGGTAGATTTGATGTTAAATGGAGACTCAAATATGGGGAAGAAAATTGATTTGTTACTCTCTATTTGGGGACGGGGGTTGAATGTTGCCTTGATTAGAACCGTCATCTTTACTATTTTAATTCTCTTATTTTGCATGCTTGCAGTATACATATACTTTACCCAAAATTAGTATTCTCGATTCATAATGCTCAAGGCACAATTACAAACACAGTCCTAGCTAATCAATATCAAATTTCCAAGACCATCATTTTGTAATTACATGAGAAAAATTAAATGGCATTTTTAACATTAATTATAGTTAATCTAATCAATGTGAAATTAATTTTAAATGATTCCTTGTTATTACATAAAATTATTATTTAGTTGATTCTCGATACTCGGATAAGTATGACTAAGAAGATTTTTAAAATGATATTATTTTTAAATATTAAGATAACAATCTATTAAATTGACTCAAGTCACCCCAAGTTAACATGTCAGATCTGCAACCTGATTTATAGGACTATAATAACTTCATAAAAAACAAATCAAAATAAATTATAAAATTTAATTCTCAATAAATTCAACGTTGAAGAATGAAATTGAGAAATAAAAATCAGTTAAAAAACTAATCTAAAAAGACAACATGAGTTAAACTATCAAACCTGCAAATTGGGCCATAACATCGAGATAATTTCATGGAAAACAAATCAAAACAAATTATAAATTTCAATACTCAATCAAATGTAATATTAAATGATAAAATAAATAATCAATTAAAAAAAGTAAATTAACAACACAAATCAAATCACCAAACTCATGATCAAGGTCATCACACTAAAATAACCTCATAAAAAAACATATTGAAATAACTTATGAATTTCAATCACCGATCAATTCAATGTTGAATCATGAGATTAAAAAAAGTCAATTAAAAAATATTAAAAACAACCCGAGTCAATCCATTAAAGTCAATTTAAAAAAAAATTTTTAAAATATTTTTCTATTCAAAAATATATCAAAATGATATTTTTTTAAAAAAATATTTTCATATTAGCACATGAAAAATGATCTAAATACACCAATTTTTTTAATTTAAAATAAAAATAATTTTTTTAAAAATTTTTCAAAAATATTTTCAAATCACATTCTCAAACACTCTCCATCTTCAAACGAGGTGGAAGACTGAATAATGCAAGGATACGGGTCTTATTCACTCACTTCATGCGAGATAATAGTGGCAACATGACTTTGATCAATGATCATGCCCCACATCTTATTTTATATATAGCTCAGAAATTCACATAAATAAGCAGCAAGCAGCCACTACTTCAGTTAGTCAAAATGCACAGCTCAAACTTCAAATAGAAGAAGAAGAAGAAGAAAGAGAACAAAATGCAAGGTGGAGACTGCTGCTTAGTTATTTATAAACTAGTTTTTTGTCTGCACTCGATTATTTCAATTTTTATAAATGGCTTTACAGATAGAAAAATCGATGCGAGGAACAAAGAACTGATGCCGTCACTGTGTAAAGGCCATCCCATCCACACAACTTGGAAAAAGAAGAAGCAGAACTCATTAAAAGCACCCTTACATTTATGATCATAGCAAAATCTTAGTACATCAAACTGCACAACTCATTAAACCCTTCTGTTCTTTCTTACACCCCTTCACTTCTACCTGCGATGCCTTATTTCTTAGCATCTCTTAAGTGATAATAATTTCTTAATCTTGATTATTACTAAACAGATCTCTCTATCTCTTTTCTGCTCTGCAGTTCAAGCCTAGATCAGTAATGAAACATCTCTGCAGAGGCCATTATAGGCTGATTCAGGTAGGGCATGCTCCCATGGGTTCAAGAAGCTGTCAGGAGCTGGTTCATTGAAGGTGTTTGAATCTCCGAAAACACCATTGTTTGAGTTCAAGAAACCGATGATGCCATTCAAAGACTCCAATCTTTTGCTGAGCTCGCTTATTTGAACTCTTAGGATTGAATTATCAGCCTCAACATTCAGATAACGCTGAGTGGTGATGTTGATGCTTGTAATAATCTGGTGATTCTCCTTCCTCAATTGAGACACTTGCGCCGCTAGATCATCCAAATGCTTCTGTTTTCTCATCCTAGACCTCCTCGCCGATTCGCGATTTGATATCATTCTCTTTCTCTTCCTCTGATCCATCAATGCCTGCAAATCCTCCTCGGAACCTGAGTTTTGAATCAAAGGTGATCCTGAAGATGTCCCACTAGAGGAAGCCATTAGAGACCCACAAAACAGGTTTGCAACTTTCCAAACAAGAACAGCAACAGAGAGAGAGTTATGGCAGGACCCAAAATAGCAACTAACTCAAAAGAAAGGCAGATAATAGTAGTAATAGTATTTATGTATTATTTAATATATATTATAGTCTAAAGATCAGATTTTGAGCAAAAGATCATGAAACATAATACAGCCAGTAAAGGAAAACAACTGAGAATGATTGAACTAAATGGGTCCTGCGCCTGAAGGTAGAATTTATCATGCACCCAGTAATGAAGATTTCACTGAGAATTGGAGACATGAATCTCAGACATCAAGAACAGAATATTTATCATCAAGATAAGAATTTTAAAACTCCCCACTAGAAACCCAAAAGAAAAAAACTGCCACTTGATGCTTAAAACAGCCGTAAAACCCCAGCCCAGCACAGAAGAATTGTAAGAGAGAGAGAGAGAGAGAGAGAGAAGGGGACTTGAAGCAAAGGGAGGATGGAGTTTATATAGCAGAAGAGAGTATCAGTTGATGGGGAAAAGTTAACAAATAAAAATAAAAATAAAAATGAAGAGAAATTAAAGAACTTGGTGGAATCTCATCAGAGAAAAAAAGTTGATGGGACACGTGAGGTAAGGGAGGAGAGATGGGAGGGAACCTCCTCAGGTATCCAGATCCACAGCTGGGTTCAACCGATAATCTCAACTTTCACCTCCATTGCTGGTGGTAAGGAGTTTATATTAATGTGATTTATCTTGTATTCACTGTGGAGTGGAGTAAAAGTAACTCGGGTTGAGGGATGAGATTGAAGTTGTTTTGAAATTAAAAATGTATTAAAATAATATATTTTTTAATTTTTTTATATTACTATATAAAAATATAAAAATGATCTAAACACATTATTTTTAAATTTAAATAATCCTTGAAACGATCTTCTTCTTCTTCAAATACAAACGGGGCTAAGCATGTGGGTTGCAAATCCAAAACTGCATTTTATTTTACTTATAAACTCAATTTCAAGAAAAGTTTCCCTCCCCCCTTGTATTTTTTTTTAACACAATCATATTAAAATGATATAAATAATAATTAAAAAACAAAAAAGCAGAGTCTAACAAACACTGCCTAACATCACATTTCTATCAAACCCATGAAACAATTTTAAGAAAAGTTTTCAACTATTTTCATGCATCGAACATTCACTTGCACGTTTATAGAACTTTTTATTAGTGGAGAGTGCAAGCCGAGGGATCCGTGCCATGTTCACCTTGCGATGTCAACCTTTTTCCTTGTAATCATTTCACTCTATAAACGACGACGTGTTTTGTAAGGGTGGCACATAGAAGTTGGAGTTATTTTTTTTATTACTCTAGCATGGTAAAAAACAAAACCCTAAAGACCATAAAAAGAACATAAAGACACTAAAATTTAGGTAATGTAACCGTTGTCATTGCAAGGATACCAACAAAATGAATCAAATGGCATGAAGAAAGGTCACTAATAGTGACTGAAGTGGGCCATGCTGAAATACAAGTGAGGCCTAATATCTTTGGAAAGCTAATGTGGTCTATTATGGTCATATTTTGTAAACTTCTTTGATGTTGTTGGATTTATTTTGTTGATTTTTTTTTATAGTATCAATGGTATCATCATCGAAGCTTTAGATTGTCAATGAGGTCTTTTTCTTTTTTTTTTTCTCGCCTCTCTCTTCATAAAATACAAGGAGAAGATAAAGAAATAAAAAATAATTTTTTTTAAAAAAAAACACACAGGAACCAATTAAAAACCTCTTCCCTTGACGGAACCTAAGGATGCCTATTTCCCTAGGATTTTCTTTAATCTTCTTGTAATTCTCACTTTATTACACTTTCTAATCTTATCTACTAATTCAATTTCAAATGATCTATGATTTTTCTCAATTTCAAATGATTTTTTTTTAGCTTTTAATTTACATATTTTATTTACTTTATCTTGACATCACACATTATTTTCAAGTTTAAAAGTTTGCAAGTATGGGGAAATAAAAACTTGACCAACCCAACTAGTCATCATTTCTAATAGAAATTTCATAGTGGGATGATAATTTTTTCCCTCTCAATTACCAACAAATAGACACCCTTTTCTGACCTGAAACATCATTTATGTGCTGCAACATAATATATTTTAGTGCCCTCAAGGATAGCTCTAGTCTTTTTAATATTTTTAATAATGGATGAGAGAGTCAATAATACTTGTTTAATGTTATATATAGGTGATGGTTAAGGTCACAATTTTATTATTTATTTGTAATTATTGATGTATCTCTCATGTTGTTTTTTATGGATTATAATTTCATATTAACCTGATTGAATTCAACCTAAATTGGCATGAATGGTTAGGAATGTTTTAAAGCCCGAACAAGTTTTTGGTTGGTTTCATGTAAAACCCAAAGCAAAAGGTTGGATTTCAAGTTGGGTATCATTATTGCTATACTTGACCCATACTCAACTTGGAATAAAAAATAACTTTAGAATTTTAAAATTTTTCAAGTATACTAAACTAATTATGTATTAAATAATTATAGATTATAGCATTTGAATTCAAGTTATGACTACATGATGGTACTTAAAACTTAATAAAATCAGTTTCAAATAGTTTTTTTTGTTCAAGTTTGGATATTAATAATACAAAACATAGCACATCAATTAATTAATGCTTTAAAGGGCATGTGGGAAATACTATTTATCACGCCGTTAATTATCATGAGACAAATCACTATGGATTGCCATAATGATTTTTCTTTGTCCCTCTTCTTGTTTTCTTTTCCACTCTTATAGGACAAAATGGATCCTAATTAAAACACATTTATTAAAGAAATGAAATATTCAAAGATAAGGGATTAAATAAAACCAGTGGAAAAAATAAATGTTTTTTTTTTCTAAAGTTGTGGCTAAACATACATGTTAGTCATTCAACTTTTCATATTATAAAATTTAACTCGTTAACAATTTATAAAGTTCGATTATGATCCCAAACTTTAGTTTCTTTTTTTTGTTCCTAGTTTAAGAGAAAAGAGAAAGAGTGGTCGCATTACAGTGATTAAGAAGAAACATCTAGATTTAGAGTCATTTCAGCCGCTAAAATGAGTGATTTATGTGTTAGTTTATACAAGGTGTTGTGTCCTCATTGAAGTTGCTTAAAATTATGAGTATAAGCCCAAAAAGACTTTCGATTTCAGGTTAATTATAGGTTTTAAAGATAATTCTTGAGTTGATAAAGGTTATAAACATGTTCTATAAGGTGTTGAGTCTATTTTTATACTTTTTTTAGGAGACCCATGATCCATTAAGTTTTATTTTCCATTACAATTACAATTGTATTTTTTTTTAATCTTTTCTTGTATTTCCCCCTTGCAATTACATCATTTAATATTTAATTGATTATCAACTAGACATGGTAGGCTGTTTGGATTTGATTTTTATTCCAATCACTCTACTTTAAATTTTCTTTAATATTTATTATTACCGAAACAAAATGTTTGGGATAATTACACGTAAAAGTAAAGCATATAAGGAATAGATTATATCTTCCAAACCACCAACCACTGGACTACAGCAATGGCTATCCCATAAAAGAAAAATGGAAGATTGTTGTTCACAATGTAATGATGCCATTGTTCTAAGTCAAAGGTTGGCTTAATGATGTGACAGCTGTCACTCGCCCAGTTTTAAGGATAGCTATCACTTGACGTCAAACTGATTTCAATGGATTTTATACTCTTTTTTATTATTATTTTTTCCCCTCTGAGTGCATCCAAAAGCTCAGCAGCCAGCATACGAACCTCTCTCTCTCTCTCTGCACTTTTCTCCTTGAAATTTCCATTTCTCATGCGGATGGATGTGTTTGAAATTAATGCAATTCTTTGTGTTTTTTTTAAATAAAAAAATGATTTTTTTTTAATTTTTTTTTAAATTATTTTTTTGAAAAAAATATTAATTATAATATTTCTCAATAAATATAAGTTTATCCGTTAATAACTCTTTTTTTTTAAAAAAAAAGGAGGGGATACTCTTGAATTAAAAAAAAAAATCATGGGCGGTTGTTATTCTCCTTGTAATAAAGATACATGGGAATTTCATATGCTTACCTAGTACAGCTTGAAGACTTGAAAAGTTTAATGGTGCTTTAGTGTTCACATGATCGGTAAAACATCTACCTTTATTTATTTTTAAAACAAATTACTTTTAATTTATTATGATCGGTAAAACAAATTATTTAACTTGAAGAATAAATAAAAAAAAAGAGGATAATTACAACAAAAGCTCAAACAAAATGGATCGTTTACTGTAGCTAGCCATTGTTCACGCACACATATTTTTTTCCCACGTATAATTTTTTTTATCTCTGGATCTATTTTTTTTTACATTTTTTCCCTGTTTTTTTTTCTCATTTATACATTTTTCTTCATAACTGTGGTGTTCGAGCCACCTTACGTGCACCATGTTTTTTTTCCATGTATATATCTTTTTTATAACCATGATCTCTAGGACAGCTTACGCACACCATGAATAATCCCCGGAACTATTTTTTAACATTTTTTTCTGTTTTTTCTCCCTTATATTTTTTTTATAACTGGAGTGTACGAATCAGCTTACAAGCATCACGACACGAGTCAACTTACGGGCACCACGGCTATTATTTTATAGAATGGCTAAAGGAGATCACAATTTCAAACAGTAATAATATACATAAAATATTTTTTTATCAATTATAATTTTACTAATTAAATAGTAAAATAACAAAATACAACACGCATAAAATCAATCAGTTTCCAACATAAATAAAAAAGCCTAGCGCATCGCGCGGGCAAATTCGCTCGTGCTTACCTAGTACAGCTTGAAGACTTGAAAAGTTTAATGGTGCTTTAGTGTTCACATGATCGGTAAAACATCTACCTTTATTATTTAAAAAAAAACAAATTACTTTTAATTATATTTCCTCGTAGGCTAATTAAATAAAATTAGGTTTAAAATCATGATAAAAATATCATATTAAAAGATAGAGTGCTAGAAATAAATAAAAAAAAAGATATGCAAGGTAAAACTACATTTTTTTTACCTAATAACTTGTAATTTTAAACACACAAGCAAATTAAAAAGTATTTATCAATTTAAAATGTGATAATTAAAAAAAAAGTGAGAGTTTAGAGAGAGTGCATCAAGATGTATACAAGATTTATAAAACAATCTACTCACGTTCTTGAATGTTAGTTTAAGAGTTTTATTATCATATACTAATCTTTTTAACGGGTGATATCAAATCGTTATATGTATATGTATATATATATAAGTTTTTTATTCAAATTTTTTGGTACTAAAATCAATAAATTTATTATATTTTATTAGAACATATCATCTTTGATATTCTTTATTGAATAAAGCTATTAGTGTTTTTTAATTTGCATTAAATTTTCTGGTACAAAGAATACATTATTCATCGAAATAAATTATATAGGAAGGGGATTGTCTAGCAAGCAATTATGTTCTGAATACCGTCAATACTGTGGGGAGAAACTGGTGGTCTGCTCCACCTCTGCTGCATCTGGTACGATGTATTCAATGTTGCAATGAATTTGATCGTTGCCTTCTCGGCGAAGAAAAGTACAAGTGGGCACGCACTTGGAAAACGAAGGCACGACTGCATGGCACCAAAATATCCCAAATTCCTATCCCACTAGGGTCACCCAAAGATTTTGATCGATCTTTCTCGACCTTTCATCTTCGCACAGGGCATTCCCTGATTATCCTCGAATAAAAGAAAGGCAGAGGCCCCATTTCTTGAAAATGAAAATAAAATAATAATCACAGGCTCAGGCCCATGTTTGGCCCAGCCCAAAAAGCTCAATCCAATCCAGCATTTTCATGTCTAGTTTCTCTTACCATAAAACAATCACCTGCTTTTCTTCTTCTCGTCCAGTCCTCCCTCAATCCCCCATCTTCTAAATTCGAATCCCTCCTCCTTTCAATTCAGCCGTCCAAACTCAAATGACACAATATTATTTATTTTTTTTATTTTTATCTTGAGATTAGAGTTATAATCACAGTACGATTTAGTTTGGGGTTGAAAGTTATTTGGCTTGATTTGAATGAAAAGGAGGTGAAAGCTAGGAGAACTCATGCTTGTGATGGAAGGAAAACTAGTTAAGTACTGCACTACACTCCATCATCAAGTCTAAGGACCAAGGTTAAAAAACCAAGACTACTAAACTCCGACAAAAATACTTTTGTAATTGCTTCAAGTTTATTTTTCATTTTGAAAGATTGTTCTTAGAACTGTTTTTATTTTTCTTGAATTTTCACCAACATTTTAAAATTTGATTGACAAAACAAATGGAACATTTAATAGAGTGATCTAGAATCTAAACTAATTTGGATTCATAAAAAAACCGACTAACAAATTCGCTTGGTAGATTTGCTAATCCATTTGACTTGAGATTTTATGACCTGAAAAAACTCAAGTGAAATTTAATATATTTTAATTTAAACATAATTTTTTTTAATGATTGATAAAAATTCCTAATTCATATAAAAGTTTCCAATTTCAAACTCATAAAAGAAATGAAAAGAACAATTTAGTCATAAGCCCAAGAGAAAATCCCTATTCCATATCTACTCTTTTTTATCCACCCATAAATTACATTCAAATTAAATTCTCTCTCTCTCTCTCTCTCTCTATATATATATATATATATATATATATATATGTTAGAACTTTAGAAGGAGAATTTATGACCAAATTTAATTTAGAACTTGCTAAAATGATATTAGTTCATTAAATAAAATAATGTGTTTGGACTATAAAAATATGTTCTAGTCCAAAATGACAATATTTTATTCAACATTAAGGCAAAAAACAACATAAAAACGAGACGACACATTGTCTTGAATTGTTCATCATCTTTTTCAAAAGAACTTGTGAATCATGGTTGAGTTGCCTTATGTCATTGTCTTTTTCTCCCTCATTTATCTCCTACAGAAGACAAAAAAAACACATATTTTTCATACCTTGACATTGTACTACATCTATTATCACCTAGTAACAAACTTATAGTTACTACAAAACACATCCAAAATACTTGACTCTAACAACCTTAACAAATTGGTTTTACAGTTCCTATTTGTTGGCTTGTGGCTAATGGTTATGATCCATTCCAAGCAAATCAAAAGACTATAATGCAAACTTGAAAATGACCCTAAACACCCATTTCACCATCTATAAATAGAGGTAAGACTTAGCCAAAAAAGAAGGTCTGGAGAATGAGAGAAAAGTTGAAAATCATGTCCCAATCGCTTGCAAAATATTGGTTTGTGGAAGAAAGAAACATTGATTTTTGTTAGTAATCATCTCTTTTTGCACCAACATAGCTTATTCTTTCCTATTTATTCCATATAATCTCATCTTAGACACCTGCAAAACATTGGTATATGCAAGAAGGAAACATCTATTTTTTTTATTAGTAACCATAAAAGAAATTTCATAGGTCTCAGATAATAAAAACACAATTACCCATTTATTTTCTTTCATGAAAGTATTAAGAATATAACACCATAAAGATATCAAGTCCCTTGATTTTATTCCCACATCTGTTAAGAAGAAATACAGGGCGGATTTAGAAAACAAGAGAAAAAAATAGTAAAAAATGCAATTTGTATTGAAGGGAGCTTGAATGCATGTTAAGGAAGTTTATTCTTCCTGTTATTTTGATCTTTTTAACATATATAGAGTGTAGCCTTCAAATAATGGACCAAACCCTAATAGAATGAGTCTTAGCCCATGGATAAAATCTACCACAAAATAAGCCCAACCCATATGGCTAGGCTAGGTTTAATATGAAAAAATATTCGATTGTTTATTGACCCAATAACCTAGGGTTGGGACTAACCCCACCATGTATATTTGGGCTTAGGCCTTGAGCTTAGAAACCCAACTCACATTGCTTGGCTCAACCTAGCCCATCCTAATTTTAAGGGTGTGTTTAACATGTTTGATTTTAACCAAAGAAAAAAACTTTTTATTTCTTAAGTGTGTTTATTAAACATAATCTTAAGATTTTTTTTTATGTCTTTTATTTTTGGATAAGGGCGTTAAACACACTCTTCTATATTTTTTTTATAACTTTACTATGTCCTTTCCTTTCTTGTTTGCCAAACTAGCATTAAATAATTTTAAATAATTATGAAAAAAACTAAAGACCATTTAAAAATTATTCCTTCACATGTTTATTTAATAATCCCATTAAACATAGTGGTTATATACTTACATTATATGATATTAACTAGGTATTAAAAATAACCACGTTTCTTTGAAATTTCAAAACAATACAAAAAGATACCTTATTGTAAATGATTTTTTTTTTTGTTAAACATATTTAACTATTATCATCAAATATGTAAACTACTCATTAATTTACCATATATTCCACATCTCATCTCATTACATTTTTCTACTAATTTCTTTTTATGGTTACTAATTTCATATAATTGTTTTTTGTTGTCATCGTGGACGTTTTTCCAGTTTAAGATGTCAAGAGAAGTTTTAAAATATAATTTATATTATTCTTTAACATACTCCTCAAATAAGATTTTTATGAGTTTGAAATTTGTACACATGTCTATACTAATTTGTGCTTAGTTTTATCAAATAGAATAAGAATTGTAAAATTCGAACTCGTGATCATTAGATCAACAAAAATTTAATACTATATTAAAAAATCATCCAACCTAAAAATTTAAACTATTAAATAATATCTCAGAATATAATTTATATTATTCTCTAAAATTTAATTTAATTAAAATTTAATTTATATTATTCGTATTTTTAAAATTTACTTGAAGTTGCTGCTCATTAGGAAGATCGAGCAAGAATCTTGCAAAGATGGCCTGTTTGACGTGTCGGGTGAGGAGGATGCCGAAACTAATGCATGCATTCGTTTTGTTTTTGTCCCCCTTGGGTTTTTCCGAGAGATATAATAATGTTCTACTTGCTGTCGCCGGTGCCAAGGAAAGCGAAACAAAATAGGCGTTTGTCTAGAAGCGTGCTTTCCTGCTGCTGCATGTATTGATGTGCATCTGCATGTTGTGTTTGCAGATATAGGATTGTAGGCCCCACCAGCAAATGCTCAAATTCTACCTTCGGTACAAGCTCACACCCTATTATTTTTAAAAATATTTAAATTTATTTTATTTTTTATTTTAAATTATTTTGATATTATTTTCAAGCACTGATTTTAAAAATAATATTTAAAAAAATAAAAAAATATCATTTTAACATATTTCTGAATGAAAGATATTTTTAAAAGCAAAGTCAACCACACTCCAAACAGTCACATAATACAATTATAAATTAAAATTTTGATATGTATATATTTCACAATCTAGCTAGTTGATTCATTTATATGGAACTTGAATCTAAACAAATCAATAAAAATTCTCAGATTTTATTATGATATTGTTTTTTTTTAAAAAAGAAAAATTCATCAAGCTCTATAGAGATCTTGAATAGTGTTGTTTGAGACTGGTTTCTAAATTATATATATGTTTTGTACTATAGTATAAAATATTTTTTACTTCATTATTAGTTATCATAGAAAACTAGTAAACTTTTAATTTAATATTGTTTTATTTTAAATGTACTTTAAAAATATATATAAAATAATAAAAACAACTACACGCGCATTTTTTATTGGCTTCGGTATATAAAACAACTATCACGTTATTCAAACCGAAAAAACAACACAATCATCGCCGGCTCCTTGTTATGGCCACTCGTCTGACCATCTGCCACATGGCACTCGAAAACCCAAAAAATAATAATTTTTTTTATAGTAGGCCCCACAACCAACCCCCGACAACTCGCTCTCCTACTATAAACCTAACCTAACGAACACCACCGTTTCTCCCTCCAAAAAACGCTCTCGTTTCGCCGTCGACATATTCGGCGAAATTACTTTATTTCCCTATTTATTATTTATATTTAATTTCAACCAACCAGTCTGTTACAGATTTTAATTCACCGCGACGTTGATGCATTTATTATATCCACCTGATCTACATCGTGATCCGTGTCAACGAAAAAATTATCCTCTAACTGACAGGTACTTGCTTAGTACATACATCGTACTGCATTCCCTTTTTTCTCCCTAATTTCAGTCAAATCCTCTATCTTGATTTTATTTTCTAGGGTTTCTGATGTTTTTATTGAAATGCGAAGGTTTTTTATAGGTGTGACTATCTGAAGTTAAAGTTGTTGATGCGGTGATCAATTTGATTTGATCGAGTGAAATTCAACTGTGTGCGTTAAATTTCCGTATACTGAGATGTCGGGTCCACTGGATCGATTCGCCAGACCTTGTAAGTTTTTTTTTCGTTTTGATTTTGTTGACTGGTTGTAGGGTTTCTCTGGAAGTTTCTTACCTTTAAGTGTATGTTTGTTTTGGTGTTGATCGCTTTTAAATATAACAAATTAGCTTAATTTTCACTGTTTATGTTTTTAATTCAAATGGTTTTAATTATGGTTTTTCCGTTTTTTTTCACTTCAGCTTATATTTTTATATTTTCCTTTGGCTTCAAGTTGTAATTTTTTTACTGGCAAACATTAATTATTTTTGATATATATTTTTTTAATTGAGTTTTATTACTTTACTGTACTGGAATTAAAATGGACGCCATCGATTTTGATATGGCATGAAAAAAAATCTTTCTTCTTTATATTTTGTGGTAGGTTTTGAGGGGTTTTCGGGAAGTGATGAGCGGAGAGAGAGGAAATCTGATTTTGAGAACTCTGAGGATGAGAGGAGAACGAGAATTGGGTCGCTGAAAAAGAAAGCCCTTAATGCATCTACTAAGTTCAAGCATTCTCTGAAGAAAAAAAGCAATAGGAGAAAGAGTGATGGAAGGGTTAGCTCTGTTTCCATTGAGGATGTCCGAGATGTTGAGGAACTACAGGCCGTTGATCAATTTAGACAGGCTTTGGTGATGGATGATCTATTGCCAGGAAAACATGATGATTATCATATGATGTTGAGGTAATCTGTTGCGACCCTACCTATAATGAATTCTGTGCATTTTTGAGTCTCTTATGTTGTTTCTATGATTGATAAATGATAAAGGCTGATAACCTTAAGTGATTTATGGCCCTTCAGGTTCTTGAAAGCAAGAAAATTTGACATTGAAAGGGCGAGGCACATGTGGGCTGATATGATTCAATGGAGAAAGGAATTTGGTACTGACACCATTATGGAGGTAATTACGTTATTTAACAATTTGCTTGAAATGGCTTTGCTATTTGACATTTTTCCCTTTTCACCAAAATTTGTCATGCATGTCTCAGGATTTTGAGTTTAAAGAGTTGAATGAAGTTTTGAAGTATTATCCTCATGGTAATCATGGTGTGGATAAAGAGGGGAGACCTATTTATATAGAAAGATTGGGAAAAGTTGATCCTAACAAACTTATGCATGTTACAACTATGGACCGGTACGTGAGGTACCATGTGCGGGAGTTTGAGAAAAGCTTTGCAATAAAGTTTCCAGCTTGTACTATTGCTGCAAAGAGGCATATAGATTCAAGCACGACTATTTTAGATGTTCAAGGCGTGGTATGTCACTTGTAACATTGCAGCGCATGTTTTTCAAGATTTCAACCGCTGATTTCTTCTTTTCATTGTAAATCATTCAGGGACTCAAGAACTTTAACAAGTCAGCACGGGATCTCATTATGCGCCTCCAGAAGATTGACGGTGACAATTACCCTGAGGTCTGTAATATAATTTTTGTTGTTTTGATTAATTCCTCGTGTGAAATGCTTTCTTTATTGGGACTTGAAGCTGGCTTTCCTGCATTTCGTTTAATGATGCAGACACTCCATCAAATGTTCATTATCAACGCTGGTCCTGGATTTAGGCTGCTGTGGAATACTGTAAAGACTTTTCTAGATCCCAAAACAACATCCAAGATTCATGTGTGTTAAGATTTCTAGCTCCTATATATTTTACTTTTCTGGTATCCGTTTGCTATAATTTGAAACTCCCATGTGTTTTTGTGTTTTGAACCTGCCAGGTTCTTGGAAACAAGTACCAAACCAAATTGCTTGAGATTATTGATGCCAGGTAAAATGAGCTGGAATTAGCTGTATAATACATATCTGTTTTGTAACTTCTCTGCATGACTCTCATTCAACCTTTTATTTTGAAATTCTTGATATTTATAATATAAATGTTTGTGTTCTCACTTACCAGAACTTTGCAATTATTGCAGTGAATTGCCGGAATTTCTGGGTGGTACTTGTATATGTGCTGATCAGGGGGGTTGCCTTCAGTCTGATAAGGGACCATGGAAAAACCCTGAAATATTAAAGGTTATTTACTGGACTTTAATATATGTGATGTGCAAGCTGTTATAATTTTTAGATCGTCCTGCTACCCATGGGTGTATGGACTAATTTGTGTTAAAAGAAAAAAGAAGAAATTTTGACCGCTTTTATGCTGTTGCAGATGGTTCTTAATGGGGAACCACGAAGAGCCAGACAGGTTGTAAAAGTGCTTAACAGTGAAGGCAAGGTTATCGCTTATGCTAAGCCACAGTATCCAATGGTAAGATTTTCTCTATCGTCATCTTTGATATTGACACATGTGCATCTTGTTATACTTAACTTTAACATGTTGCTTTGTATCATGAAGCAGTTTAAAGGTAGTGATACATCCACTGCGGAATCAGGATCTGAAGCTGAAGATATAGCATCCCCTAAAGCATTGAAAAGTTACTCTCATCTTCGACTGACTCCTGTTCGTGAAGAGGTAGGTTTATTATTATTATTCTGGAATTTGCTATGTGCTATTTTGAGGTGCTGCTATTGCAATCCATAATGACTGTTATTTTGCATGGTCAAAATGAATGATGAAGTGACATGGGCATGGGAATTGAGTTTTGTTTTAAAATGCTCTTTTTTTCTTCTATTCATTCTAGTAATTTCTCTGAAATTTCCCTGGGAACATCCCCTGCACTCTTAAATATTTCTGCTTTGGTTAGTTGCAAAGTGAAAACGCATGTGCTCAAAATGAGACTTGGATGTAGTGACAACTTTAACTTGTACCATCTATGCCAAGTAACTGAGTATGATATCTACCAGATTGATCAAGTGTTGAGGCTTGATCTTCTCTTATATACACATGTATATTCTCTTTGCTGGATTGTCAGGCTAAGGTAGTCGGAAAGGCAGGATATGGTGGTAGCTTCCCAGGTTATGATGAATACGTACCTATGGTTGACAAAGCTGTTGATGCTGAATGGAAAAAGCCAGCAACCATCACGAGGCATTCTGTTTCCAAAGGTTAGCAATTATACTACTGTTCACTGTATCATGTTAATATCTCTTTGCTATGTTCTCGTCTGCAGCCTCTACTTATGTTGCTTACAATGTTGTCAACTTGTGTTACCTCATCTAATTGTATGAGATCAGGACACCTGTGAATCATTACTCACATGGATGCTGACGTGGGGAAATTTCTTTATTTTCTTGGTATAATAATGTTTATGATATTATTTCATTAATGATTAAGTTTTTTAGGTTTTAAGGAGTTTAATAAGAGTCCAAGATGCAGTTTGGTAGATCAAAAAAATTTAATTCAACTGATCAGGCTGAAATTTTGACAAAAGATTTTGAAGGCCTCGTTTCTAATTAGGTTAACATCTCATGATGATCAAAGACCAAAAGGATGTCCAAATAAGGCTTGGAAGTTATTGTGCTATATTGTCCTTTATTTTCCTATCTAGATTATAACTTTTAATTTAATTAGTACTTTACTATGTCATTATTTACCTTATTGTATTTGGATTCTTTTTCCTATCTAGATTAGAACTTTTAATTTAATTAATATGTTACTATTTAGGAATTCTGATGCTAAAGGCTATGCTAATTGGGTAAGTTTTAATTAGATTTTTTTTTACAAAGGATTTTAGTTTTGATTAGGAATCTTTTCTCATGAAGGGATTTAAGATTAATATAAATACGGTGTCTTGTTTATTTTGAGAAGAAGATTATTATTAATACTTTAAATAAAACACCAGAGAATTTTCTCTAAATTTCACTACAACTCAAGTTTGTAATATTAGGGTTTAAAAATCCTAGCTTTTAACCATGTTATATGTCGCATCAATTGGTATCAAAGAAAATTGGCTTCTTTGATGAATGGAGATAATGGCAACCCACTTCGCAATGCTGGATCTAGATTGTTTGGAGCAAACCACAACAGATCTAGCTTGGCTAATGGGTATCACAAACAAGTATCGTGAAGAGGAGTAAAGCTTGCTTGGAGACTTACCTCGAGGCAACCCAAACCCTAGACCTATTCTTGAATTTAATGAGATTTCATTCCATGGTGGGTGATTTTTGAAGAAAAGATTTATTGAGTGGTTGGCAGTTTTGAAAGCTTACTTTTATTTTAACAAGGTTCTTCATCATAAAAAAAATAGGACTTGTCGTACTCAAATTTCTTGTGGTGCTAGAAAATGGTGGTTTGAATTTCTAGACTTTAGAACTTGTATTGGTATGCCTTTAATTTCAACTTGGCAAGATTTAAGACAATCATTAATTGTAGAGTTTATATAAGATAGTTACAAAGATATTTTATTTAGGGTAGATAAGCAAATAGATTATTCTTATTTGTCTTATGTTCTACCTTCTCAAAAGGTAAGGTGGAAAAACATGGAGGATTTTGGTGAAAACAAAATTTCAATGTTATCTAATCATGTTGAAGATAACATGATCAAAGAGGTTGCTTACAAATAGTTTCATTCTTTTGACCTGAAGTTGGAGAAGCTAGTGGCAAACAATGATCTTTCAGTCATAAATAAAAAGCTTATAAACAAGGACATGAAGGACACGATAATTTCTTATAATTCTCCCAAAAGTGTTTTCAAAGATTATCTTCAAGTTTTTTATATTCAGAGGTTGATGTATTGGAAGTCATAGATGATCATAAGGTCAAGGTTGAAGAAAAAAAAGTTGTGAAGAAACTATGGATTTCATTGGAATGGAAAATATAACATTTATCATTGAGTTTTCTTTAGCATGCGCCACATCATAAATTAAAATTTGAAGTTCACTCATGAAAATGTTGGCTACAATTCTACATTCAAAATATTTGTTCACTTGGATTAGAAGAGTTCAATTATTGATAGATAACTCAAAGGTGAGTTTTTATAGAAGTAAAGGAGAGTGGCGTGGTAAGTTTCTTTAATTTTCTTGGCATAATAATGTTAATGGCATTATTTCATTAATGGTTAAGATTTTTAGATTTTGAGAAGTTTAATAAGAGTCCAATATGCAATTTGGTAAATCAAACATAACTTTTAATCCAATAGTTGGATTGAGCTGAAATTTTTGGTGAAGATTCTGTCAGTCTTGTTTCCTATAATGTTACATTTTCATGGTGATCAGAGATCAGGAAAGCATCTAAATAAGGCTTGGAAGTTTTTGGGATTTTCCTATTAGTTTTAATTAGGAATCCTTTTGCATAAAAGATTGTAAAGCTGATATAAATAGGAATATCTAGTTTATTCTAAGAAGAAAATTATTATTAAGACATGAAATAAAACGCCAGATAGTTTTCTCTAAATTTTCTGTATAGCTTAAGCTTGTAACCTCAAGGCTTTAGAACCCTCAATTTTGACTTTGACACAAGTGCAATGCGCATTCCTTTCCCTTTTTACTTTTTGACAGTTTAGCTCAGACTTACAGTACATGTGATTTGAAATAGGTCATTAGGATTTCTTAAAATTGGTGAATGTTTTTTAGATAGAACAAGAATGAATCAACAAATTGCAAGTTCTCCATAAGTTCCTTTCAACTTCACAATCACCCATTCAAAGAAGGGCTTAGATGACATCATAGAATGTCCATTTTGATTTAGGTTTCTGCTTTGTGTCTTAGGCATTTGACCCAGTTAGTTGTGGTTGCTGGCAACTTCTTACATCTGCCACCAAATATTGGAGTTTTCTGTTCTTTGTTCAAGCAGAAGTAAAATAAAATAATAAATAGTGATAATACTAAAAAAAATAGAAATAAAAATAAGAAAATCTATCTGTGCTTGGGGAATGTTTCACAGTGATGCAACTGATGCAAGGAATCATCTTAAGTGCAGTTTTTTTTATTTATTTTAGTCTTTACAGTGTTTAATATGCTCCATGTATGTTTATTTGATTTACTGCATTCCCACTTCCATTTGTGCCTGGTAGATATCTCCAGCTGATGCAACAGATGCAGTGGAACAACTTTTGTGTTGTTTTGATTTCAGTCTATTCTGCTTTGTAGTTTTGGTTTTAGTCTTTCCAGTGTTTAATGTGCTACATATAACACATTTCTTTGATATAACGCATTATCTTGTTATCCATCTCTTATTTAGTAGATCATAAAATTTGAATTTTCTGTTGCAGCCACAATGACCCTGCCCAACACTGAAAAGACTCCAGAAGGGATTCGTGTTCGAATTTTCTTAGCCGTTATGGCTTTCTTCATGACACTTCTAACTCTCTTTCGCTCACTGGCATTCCAAGTAACCAAAAGGCTTCCCCACACCTTATCTGATTGTGATCAGAGTTCTCCTGAACTTGCCCTTGATGCAACTCAAAAAGAGGAGTGTCGTACCCCTTCACCAACTGCTGCTTTCACTGAGACAGACCTCTCCTCTGTATTGAAAAGGCTAGGTGAGCTTGAGGAGAAAGTTGATACACTCCAAGCAAAGCCATCAGTGATGCCTTACGAGAAAGAGGAATTGTTGAATGCCGCTGTTTGTCGTGTGGATGCTTTGGAAGCAGAGCTAATTGCAACTAAAAAGGTTTGATCACCTTAGGCCTGAATTTCATTTTTACTTGCAGAAACATTGATTTCATTACTGCTCTTTTTCCATCAGGCAATCTTCTGTGAGCTTGCATTCAATTTTTTTTTGCATGTAACATGTGATTGTGTTTTGGTAAATTTTTTTTTGGCACCTGCTGCTACAATGTGATGATTCTCTTAGCATAATATCAGAAGCATTACCACTCGTTTTCTGTTTGTTGCCTTGAAGAGTAGTGTTTAAGTTCTTGTTTTCACCTCTGCATAGGCACATCTCCATGATTCTCACTGCATACCATTCTGTGCCTGACCTCTGTACGGCTTGGGAAATTTATGTTGTCGAGGCCAGTTTATCTATGACATGCAAACTCTAATCGCTAATTTTGAATAGTTACTTTCTGGTAATGTCAGCAGGCTTGCGTGGCAAAAAAAATGAATTACTTCACAAATATACATATTTTAGTCTACGCGCATGTTTGTTTTTAACTTGTGCTTCTGCTTCGCATCCAATCCATGTTATCATTGAGTATCTTCTGCTTCCTGAGCAGGCTCTATATGAAGCTTTAATGAGGCAGGAAGAATTGCTAGCATACATAGACAGTCAGGAAGAGGCCAAGTTCCGCCAGGTAGGGAGCCAGATCTCTTTTTTATTTCTTCTATATGGGAAATACATATTTTGCTCAACTATGTATGTGGCTAACTTTGTTCTTTCTGCATGTCAGAAAAAAAGAAGTTATGCTGGTAAGCTTTTTTTGCCAAGGGACATCGAGAGATCATGATTGCGCTCTTGTCTGGTACTTTAATCTGTTGTTTCTATACGAGTGTCTGTCATACGACCGCCCAATGTTGTCTCTCTGGGATATGCTTTCGAAATTAAAAATGTAATTCTCTGACACTAAGTGTAGAATATAGACCTTGTTGCAAGGAAGTTTGCATGAGCACTTTGTCTTCTGAAATATCATGTTGGGACCTGTGTGTGATGAGTCATTGACTTCAACGTATTGAGTACCACTCTTCATCTCCGAGAACAATCGTATATGTTAGATGTGTGATATTAGTTAGGAGTTAGTAGTGGTTGTTTTTTAAAGTGATTTTTGTTTAAAATATATTAAAATACTTATTTTATTTTATTTTTTTTAAAAATAATTTGACATAAGCCACTTAATTTTATTTAATTTGAAATATAGAAAATAATAATTATTTTTGTAGAAGTGTTTTTGAAATGAAAAAACCAGCAGGCCAATGTTGTGAGGACAGAACAGGCTTGACGTTAAAGTTACCTCCTATTTTCAAAGAAGTTGAATTATTTTTATTGGTCTGCGACTCGTAAAGGAACAGAAATATAGAATATATTTTGATTTCATTAAAAGTAAAATAACTTGATGATAGTCCATCTCAGCCTTTGCATTGCCCTTATACATCCGTTTGGTAAAATGTATTTTGGAAGAGCTGCTGGGCATGCGAAGAACATCAAATTAAGTGCCTCTTAATCCAACCAGCAATGCCCTCATTGCACTAAAATGGTCGGTGTTAGTATAATTTACAGATTCACGAAGATGATCTTATGATATAACCATATAATATACATGGACTTTGAGTTAGCATTACACACGGCAAAACAATGTCTGAAAACACCGGGGGCTAGAAATATCTGCGGCCACCATTGCAAGGGCAGTATCTATTACCTCATCACCATGAACTCTTAATTCAAAATCCAAATATCTGAAAGTACGAACAGAGTAAGTAAATTAGAAAAATGTTTGCATGCATGAATCACTCATTACCAATCACAATCAGAGATGTGCAAGCTTACATTCTTTTTCTTCCTTTTTCTTCTCAATGTAGGCCAAGAGTTCCTGCTGTTTTGCAACGGTATCCTCAAGTGCCTGTGCCAGCCAAAACAAAACGAAAGAAATTAGCTCGAACATTATTACATCAGGCTGATATTTTCATACAGGCAAACAGCTCCAGATAAAATGACAGAAAATCGAGCGGGTACCTTTTTGACCATCGATAGCTCCTGCTCCAGGGAATCTGCTCGCTTGATCGCAGCATTCAGCAATCCCTCTTTCTCAGCGGGCATGGCTTGAGGTTTCGAGCTGAGAACATTCAGCTTCTCTTCCATTTCAGCCATGCGCACCATCATGTTCTTGTATTCAGAAGTAGAGATGGATGGTGCAGCTAACACGTGGCTTTTCGCCATTTCATCAGCGTAGTAAACCTGACTGCCATAAGCAGCCACCTCAGCAAGTTTCCTGGGCATGTTGCGTGATATGCGAACCATGGTGACGATCCCCATCACAACTGTCAGTATCCCATTTAATATCTGAGTGCTCCCTCCTTGAGCCTTGCAAACATCATGCACTGGGGGGCAGCAAAAGTTTGTTCATATGAACTCTAGAAATAATCTAAAAGTTTGGCACTTCAATAAAACATTTCTTTCTCTGTTTCGAAATATGAAAGACTTGAAAGAAGTGTCAGAATTATAAGATTTTTCAAACGAAGGATTCCTGTGGCTTTGACAGGGCTAAACTTTGATGGAAATTACAGATTTTACGAGAGGTTTGCTGCATTTGGACGAGTTATATACCTTTAGAGAGCTCATCTCTAGTATTCAACGCCGGAGGCCAAGCAGTATCGATGGTCTTTTTCACCATTGGAATGGAGTTCTCATAGTCCTGGTCGCTACTGCTCCGTTTGCTCAAGGGAGACTGCAGTGTGAAGAGAACATCAGAAATGAAGATATAATACTAAGGTATCCCAACGATCGGACTCAAATCCTTGTAACTTACTTCAGGAACTGGAGAAAGAATTGCATGTTGTACATGATTCTTTGCATGGCCATAATCAGCAGCATCCACAATTGCTACTTTGTTGAAAGAAATGTTTTTCTTCATGTTGCCAAAGAAGAAAGAAAACGTTAAGCAATCAATCAATGGCTTGAAATTGGGGGTGTCCATGAAGCGAGTAGAGGTCACAAGATAATGAATACCTCTGTGCATGGCTGATCATCCTCGGAGATTCCTTTCTCGTGAATTCCTGAAAATGTTCTCCTGTGGCATTTGCCTTCACCATTTTGAACCATCTGGGTCATCGAAATGAGAGAAAAATACGTGATTTATTATTTGTATAGTAAATGCTGAGCAGACAAGAAGTGGTAATCAACAGAAAAATCATACCTTTGAGATGTCGGCATCATTCCATGGACCCTTGTCAGAACGCATACAACCACCCTTGTCAGCACAGGTGCAAGTACCACCAAAAAACTCTGGCAACTCACTGGTTACAGTCGAGAAAAAAACAGAAGAAAAAAAGAGGGCTCCTTGAGTTTCATAAATGGAGTGCGAAAAGGAATTGGGAAAGTGAAGTTTCATGTCATCAACAATGAAATTACCTGGCATCAATTGCTTCAAGCAACTTGCTCTGGTATTTGTTACCCAGAAACTGATAAAAAATAGTTGCAGCAGGTTAGTGACACTACAACGATGAGATTTTATAGAGCTTCGTTTTTATTTTTATTTTAAGATCAATAGATGAATGCTTACATGGATTTTTTGGGCAGTCTTGGGGTCAATGAACTGTTTAACTGTGCTCCACAAAAGCCTGAATCCAGGACCACCATTGATGATGAACATCCGATTTAAGGTCTACAATAATCAGGAAATTCTGAGTAGCATTGGGTGAGACGAGAACCATTGATTCATCCAAGGAAAGACACGAGCAGAAAATAAATCTAGAATAATCAAACTGATCACCTCAGGATAATTGTCACCATCAATCTTTGAAATGCGGCCAATAAGTTCCCTTGCAGTTTTGGTGAATTGCCTAAGCCCCTGACCATGAACTTTTTTGTTAGTGTTCTTCAATTGGTGTAACAAGCAAGCATAGTGGAATTCATTATCTCATCCATGTCTATTTACTAGCAGCAATAATCCTCACTCACCACTCCTTGCACATCCAAAATGGTGGTGCTCTGGTCAATGTGTTTCTTCGCTGCGATTGAACAGGCTGGAAACTTGACATTGAAGGTTTTCTCGAACTCTTGTACATGGTATTTCATATACCGATCCAATGTCGTTACCTGTATAAGCTTGTTAGCATCAATTTCACCCAGTCTTTCGATGTAAACTGGCCTTCCTTCCTTATCAATTCCATGATATCCTTGCGGATAGTATTTCAAGACCTCATCGATTTCCTTAAACTCAAAGTCCTGAGAGAACCCAATACGGAGAGATTCAGCAACTATCATACTGTAAGGTGACATTCTTAATCTTTTATGTAAATTAGTAGGTTACCTCCATGATTGTGTCAGCACCGAATTCCTTCCTCCAACTGAGCATGTCAGACCACATTTGCTTTGCTTTCTCGATATCAAATTTCCTGGCCCTTAAAAATCTGTATCAGGAGACAACATATGATCAGCCGAAGCAGTTAGATCAAGTCAAAGAAGTATTTTTCATGAAAGCTGAACATGCCATTCTAAACACCAATGACTGAAAAATGAAAAGTAACCTTAGCATCATATGGTGATCATCATGCTTAGAGGGTAGTAGTTCGTCCAAAATAAGTGCTTGGCGAAACGCATCCACTGCCTGTAAATCCTCTGCATTAAGGTTATCTTCAATTGCAATAGACATTACTCTACTGTGTCTCCGGCCTCTCTTTGTCAAAGAATTCCTGAACTTGTTCGAGGCACTAATTGCCTTCTTTTTCAATGATCCAAGCTTGGTCTTCCTATCATCCTCGGAATATTCAGCATCGGATTTCTCAAGACCTGTTTAAATCATAGATAATGAAATGCAAAAACTTTGAAACTTTTAATGGAACTACTTTCTCAGGCATATTTCAAAGTAACTCATAATGAAGAAAGAAGCTCAGCAGAGGAATGTGTTATTTTCCTTCCTGAATATTTCCTTTGCAAAGATTCAATAAACCATTGCATGGATATTTTCATGTTCCTAAAGTTTCAATAAACCATTGCATGCATATTTTCATGATTGTCGATGAACCAAACGGAATGGCCTTTCTTATGAGCACTAAACCATGTTTCCTTATCTATTAGAATTCCCATTTCAAGCTTTGAACATAGCAAGAAAAGAGATAAATCGAAGGTGGGAAAAGTATATTTCTTTTTTTAGTTTCCCAAATAATGAAAAACGAGAACCCAGAATTCAAGAGTGCGAAAATGGTATGTAACTCGAAAACTGAGAAAGGCGCCGGCTTTGTACTACACTTATATTCATGTTAAACATGAAGGCAAGAATCACAAAACGACTGAACAAGGATAACCCATTCAAATAAAATCGAAGTTCTAGAGCACTTACCACCTTTGATATGTCGATCAAGCGGTCCAGACATAGTATCGGCCATGGCTTGATTGCAATGTTGGTGACCTACTTGTGATTTCCGAAGTACCTGGAGAATCAAGCACTTAGTAAATTATG